>CM042388.1:16294607-16412107 GCA_023634145.1 Thymallus thymallus | reverse complement strand
ACCATTATTAACCCATTAGACAGCTCAGGGTGTAATTTACCAGGCCACGCTAACACCATTATTAACCCATTAGACAGCTCAGGGTGTAATTTACCAGGCCACGCTAACACCATTATTAACCCATTAGACAGCTCAGGGTGTAATTTACCAGGCCACGCTAACACCATTATTAACCCATTAGACAGCTCACACTTAAACATCTATATGATGCTCTTAGAAAAGATAAACACTGTTTTATAGCAGAGTATTCTTCACTGACAAGAATGAGGGGAAAAAGCTAAGGAAATCTTAAGTTGGAGAATTCTCTATTTCAGTCTCTAGACATGATCAATCCTGCTTAAACATGGCGAGAATAAATATTAATAAACCATATATTACATTCATAAAACATATTTAGAATTAGTAATTTGAAATGTGCCCTTTCTTAACTGGCAGAGTATACATCCTGTCTGGACACAGAAACAACAGAATGGGTGCAGTGCTTCACCGGTAATGTCCACCCAAAGGGGATCAATCCAACATAAAGATACAGATCATATTATTTCGACCTCCTAGTGTCTCATTTTAATTGATTCCAGCAGAAACCCTGAGAGCTAGAGTGATAGAACAACCACAACAGTCAGCTTTTGACATCAGCTGAATATTTACAGGCGGTTATAAGCCATATAACACCACCCGGTACACCTTACAGGAACCACCAGGCAATGAAGGACAAATACCACAGCCATTCCTTAACACATCAACATACAGTAAAATAAATATAATTCATCATTCATAACGAGACAGGTGTGTAGTTTTGTTTCACTGCAGCTATAACATTAGATGCCTATTCCACTATGGGCCCTGGCCAAAAGTATTGCACTACATAGGGAATAGGGAGTCATTCGGGATGCAGATATCACACTATACGATGCTGTGGTAGGCATACAGCTCATGGATTTATTTAGCACTTGTATCTAGCCACCGTGACAGAGATTACCCCTGGTGGCGTAGTCAATAGCTGTGACCTTTAGAAGGTTATCATCAGTCACTGTGGAACCAAGATTGATCGATGCTAGACTCTGTCACTTTAAATAGGACACCAGTCAGGCCACTTCCCTATAAAATAACATGAATGGAAATATAGACCTATATGGACATGCTTTCCAAATAGCCTAATGCATTTACAATTGTATGGGAAGTTAGACCTAGTTCATTTGTCCTTTTCTTTGTGCTAGATAACGCCATGAGATGGGAGTAAAATAGCTATTGAGGCCAGTGGAGGCTGCTGAGGGGAGGACGGCTCATTGTCAATGGCAGGAATGGAGTCAACGGAATGCCATCTACCACATGGAAGCCATGTGTTTGATGTGTTAGATGCCATTCCATTGACTCCATTCCAGCCATTATTATGAGCCGTCCTCCCCTCAGCAGCCTCCACTGACTGAAGCGCATCCCCACTCCAAGATAAAATAACATGGATGGAAAATAAAGGCCTATACGGACAAGCTTTTTCAAATAATGTAGTATGTTGAACATGTTACATCAGATAACATAGTAGGGATGTTAGTTCATTCATCCTTTTCTTAGACAGACTATACTAACATCATGAGACGGTAAAATAGCTATTGCGACATCACAAACCACTCAACTCTGAGACTGTATGTCTCCATCTCTATGCCAAGATAAGCTGACAGTGGGACAGGCAGGCATCAGTAAGCCTGTTATTTTCTGTCTCTGAGTAAGATATGTCTTAGGTCTTATGATGAGCCAGTGGTATGGTGAACATTGTAGGACACCATGCTGTAATACGGAAAACAGTACACACTCCGCCACTCCAAGATAAAAGAAAATGAATGGGAAAATACATGGATGCTTTTCACATTAACATAAAGCACTGTCTCTAGGACGTTAACTTGTTTGTTGTCTTTGAGCCGTACTAGCCAACTCTAGGAGATTGGCGTAAAATAGCTATTGGAGGAATCACAAACCGCTCAATCGTAGAGAGAGTGTTGTGTTTTCATCTTTATGCCAAGATAAACTCACAGTGAGACAGGCAGACAGACAAGTGGGCATCAGTAAACCTGTTATTGTCCGTCTCTGGGTAATGAGGTAACTAGGACACGCCTGCAATATAGAAGATGTGTTAGGCCTTATGATGAACCTGTTATACAGACAGGTAGCCATCTGAGATATGTCTTAGGCCTAAATGTGAGTCTGTAAATGCAATACAGAACGGTAGATATGAGGTCTGTAAGGCGTTATGATGAACCTGTAATGCAGAAAACTCTGCAGCAGTGGGTTTTAGATTGGGCTTTCACTTCAATATTTACCGCACTAGATTGAGTCTCAAATGGCCCCCTATTCCCTTTATATTGCACTACGTTTGACCAAGGCCCACAGGTCTTAGCCCCACATATGTAAAATAGAATATACATGCCAAGTAGCTAGATCTTCTACTGTGTCCCTAATGACACCCTATTTTCTACGTAGTACACTACTTCTGACCAGGGCCCATAGGGAATAGGGTGCCATATTGGGCTCAGACTTGGTCTTTTTCACTGACATAACCATCATCACCATCATCATCATCATCATATTCAGCTTGAGGAGCTAGAGTGCATTACAATGAGAGGTAGTCAGAATTCACTATTCTGTGTGTGTGTGTGTGTGTGTGTGTGTGTGTGTGTGTGTGTGTGTGTGTGTGTGTGTGTGTGTGTGTGTGTGTGTGTGTGTGTGTGTGTGTGTGTGTGTGTGTGTGTCTGTGTGTGTGCACGTGTTTGTGTGAGAGAGCGTGTGTGTGTGTGTCAGAGTGCATTACAATGAGAGGTAGTCAGAATTCACAATTCCCAGTCATGTATTATACCTTTCAACCTGAGAGTCATGTTCAATGATGACTCAGCTTGTTTGCTGCCAAGAGACTATTATCTGCCAATCCATTTGAATATCATTAGCATTCAAATATAGTAGAACTTAGACTGTGTCCCAAATGGCACCCTACTCCCTTTATATGGCACTACTTTTGACCAGGGCCCATGGGGCTGGTCAAAAGTAGTGCATTATATAGGGAATATGGTGTCATTTGGGACGCATCCTCAGTCAAATACCCTACAGATCATTTACATTTAAATACAGTAGAACTTACACTATGAAGTTCAGCCAGCCCAAGGCCTTTACTTCCTCCGCAGCATATGTACAGCACCTTCAACTTGAGAAACACTGACTCATCGCATTTTCAGTCAAGAGACCATTATCAGCCAGTCCATTCGAATATCATTACCGTACAGATGGAGTTTAACATTCAGTCAAATACCCTACACTATGCAGGACCGAGTTTGGGAAACCCTTCTCTACACTATGAAGTTCAGCCAGCCCAAGGCCTTTTACTTCTGTACCGTCAACCTGTAAAACAATGACTCATCAAATGTTCATGAAGCATCCAAAATACCATTATCTCTAACTGTATCTACCAGTCCATTCAGTCCAGTACAATACCTATTGGTTAAAATCATTCCCACACAAATACAGTGTGAATACTGGTACATATTCATTCCCATACAAATACACTGTATAACTAACACTATGAAGTTCAGCTAACCAAGGCCAGTTCCTTTTACATCCCCATGATTAGTGAAGACAAAACTAGTCAGTCTGGGAGCATTCATTAATTAATGTTACTATACAAATACAGTGGAAATTACTCTATCAAGTGCAGTCAACCAAAATCAGCCTTCTGCTTCCACTTGTGAGGACATAATTGTAAGGACAAAACTAGGCTATAATCATGAATGAATGAAGGAACGGACCATTCCGTTCCAAACTGTCAGAGCCCCAACTACTTGAACTTGCATCATCATTATCATTTGTTTCATTTAACCATATTAGTTTAAGTTTATGTCATCTTACGTGTTTATTTTCCTCTTGGCTTGCTGCATGACTTCAAGTGCCTTACAAACTCAGAACCATTTAAAAGTCAACAGAGCATTTAAGGACTGATTAGAGTACAGATTGAGATCTAATTTGATACGCATACTGAACGCAGAACGCACACTAAACGATCGGGCGACCAAGTGAGGCGGGTACAAATTACTGCTTTTAGATATTTACGGGAGATGTGTACAGTAGTTAGAGTAGAACCAATGGATACCAGTACCAATACTAGTAGACACCAGGAGACACCCGTACAATACTAGTAGACACCAGGAGACACCCGTACAATACTAGTAGACACCAGGAGACACCCGTACAATACTAGTAGACACCAGAATATACCGGTACAATACTAGTAGACAACAGGAGACACCCGTACAATACTAGTAGACACCTGGAGACACCCGTACAATACTAGTAGACAACAGGAGACACCCGTACAATACTAGTAGACACCTGGAGACACCCGTACAATACTAGTAGACAACAGGAGACACCCGTACAATACTAGTAGACACCTGGAGACACCCGTACAATACTAGTAGACACCAGGAGACACCCGTACAATACTAGTAAACAACAGGAGACACCCGTACAATACTAGTAGACACCTGGAGACACCCGTACAATACTAGTAGACACCAGAATATACCGGTACAATACTAGTAGACACCAGGAGACACCCGTACAATACTAGTAGACAACAGGAGACACCCGTACAATACTAGTAGACACCAGAATATACCGGTACAATACTAGTAGACAACAGGAGACACCCGTACAATACTAGTAGACACCTGGAGACACCCGTACAATACTAGTAGACAACAGGAGACACCCGTACAATACTAGTAGACACCTGGAGACACCCGTACAATACTAGTAGACACCAGGAGACACCCGTACAATACTAGTAAACAACAGGAGACACCCGTACAATACTAGTAGACACCTGGAGACACCCGTACAATACTAGTAGACACCAGAATATACCGGTACAATACTAGTAGACACCTGGAGACACCCGTACAATACTAGTAGACAACAGGAGACACCCGTACAATACTAGTAGACACCTGGAGACACCCGTACAATACTAGTAGACACCAGAATATACCGGTACAATACTAGTAGACAACAGGAGACACCCGTACAATACTAGTAGACACCTGGAGACACCCGTACAATACTAGTAGACAACAGGAGACACCCGTACAATACTAGTAGACACCTGGAGACACCCGTACAATACTAGTAGACAACAGGAGACACCCGTACAATACTAGTAGACAACAGGAGACACCCGTACAATACTAGTAGACACCAGGATATACCGGTACAATACTAGTAGACAACAGGAGACACTAGGAGAAGCAAAATATATCATCAGGATAACAGGAGATACCAGGAGATACCAGGAGACACCAGGATACACCAGTATCAGTAGTCAACATGCTCTCACAGTCTCACATCAAAATTAGACGATCATCTATGTTTCTCAAATGTCAAATTTCGAAGTTGTTCCAAACGTCAAATTACTAAGTGTTAGGGTTACGTTTAGGCATTCTTAAGGTTAGGCATTAACTCTGAACAGCGCTCACTGGTGCCCCTAGTGGCCGGCTTCCACGTCATCTCCCAACGTCCTCAGACGTGTATGGACGTCGAATGCTGACTTGTATCCCGAGTGACCTGCCTGCAGTAGTACCAGTTCTCTCTCCTGCTGGCCAGTCTCTACAGGGTCAGTTTACCTTCACTGTGAACCCATCGCAACCCTAAAGCTAGGTTCCAATGTCTATACTAGCATATATCCATACTGGCATACCACTTCGTAATGTATTGGCCATGTATTCTAAGTAGTATTATAAACTGGGTGGTTCGAGCCCTGAATGATGATTGGCTGACAGCCGTGGTATATCAGACCGTATACCACGGAAATGACAAAACATTTTTACTTTTCTAATTACATTGGTAGCAGTTTATATTAGCAATAAAGCACCTCAGAGGTTTGTGATATATGGCGTTTTTGTATAAGAACGGCCCATAGTCGTACCCCCTCTTGCCTTATTGCTTAAGTGAGCTAGCGTGGATATTGGAATGCAGCCCAAAAGACTAGGCCAACACATGAGAAAATAAGAGACGCATGATCACACAACAGCAGTAGAATTTCACCTAGGCTTAGAGACGGCGCTCTGCCAGTTAGGCCTGCTCAGCTCAGAGCCTGCCCAGAGAATAGGAGAAGACTGCTGGGTTGTGTGTAGGAGAGACAGTAAGCCTCAGACAGTAATCCAGCTAGGTCCTACCTTGTCATGGTTCTCCTTGACCCAGCTCTTTACTGTCTCCAAGGCAATATTTGCCGCAGGCTCGTTGGGGAAACCTAGAGAGACCAAGAGACAGAGACGGATAGAGTTAATTAAGTTACTATTAACAGACAGACAGACAGACAGACAGACAGACAGACAGACAGACAGACAGACAGACAGACAGACAGACAGGAGACAGACAGACAGGAAGTAAGAATTCGGTATGAACATATGATCACGTATTAATGCACACATGAGCCCAACTGAGCTCAAGCTTACGCTCACGCCTGCACACGCCTTTGCGGAGAAACACATCGTTATAAAAAACTAAGCCCTGCTGTGTGTGAGAAATACAGTAGTCGAGGGGATAGAGGAGGACAGTGTGAAGGATCACACACAGCGACGTGATAATGGATCTGTAAATCTCACAACAATGGAGAATAAAGCCCCAATAAATTACACTGAGGTGATAATGATAGTGGAGGCAGACAAGGCAGACACTCTCTCTGCCAGCACTAATGACCTATTGACCAGCGTGGTAGTGTGTGTGTGTATGTGTGAGCGTGTGTGTGTGTGAGAGTGTGATCGTGTGCGTTATTGTAAGCATGTGTGTATGTGTAGAACCTTGGCGTGACCCTGGACAACATCCTGTCGTTTTTTCGCAAACATCAAAACGGTGACTCGCTCCTGCAGGTTTATGCTCTACATGCTCTACAACATCCATAGAGTACCACCCTACCTCACACAACAAACATTGTGAGTGTGTGTGCATGGGCACAGGTCCTTGAATCTACAGTAGCTAACGTCCTTATTAATACCCCTGCTATGCCAGCACATGAACAGCAACCTCTGTGTTAACACAATGTATCGATCCAAAGTTCTTCAATGTGTTAAATGCACCACCAAAAGGTTGAATTAGTTTTTTTTGTAGAATTTTAGAATTTTCAAGCTAATTTCTTGCAATTCTATGTAGTTAACATGACAAAATATTTTGGATGGTAGACCTCATCTTATTATAGAAAAAAGTCTAGCCTTGATTTTACATTATTTCCCCAGAAATATGTAATGTGAACCACTAATTAGTATATACTCTTATTCAGAACACCTGAGGCTATCGCTACAAAAAGAAATGCTTTATTCTTTTGTACCATTTTTAAGTGAATAGCTCCATTGATTGCGTTCAGATCCACACATTGTAGGAGATTACATAAATCCTGCTCAGATTAAAGTAAAACAAACAAAGATTTAAGACTAATTGACTTAACGTTGTAGATCTGCCTATGAATGTCAAAGCAACAAACCGAAGATATCCCCATGTGCAACAGAGCTGCGTCTTTCCTGTGAATTATATGGTTCATTGCTAGCTTAAGCTTTGCGGAGAAACACATCGTTATACATTGGGCAAAATAACAATTTAGCTGGCCAATGACAACCTCTGGAAACCCCCTCGAGCCGACCCTGTCTTGATAAGACATGGATCAAGGAGACTATAATAGAATGGTTTTGCCACTTCCCTAAACACAGGTTCAAAAGTAGTTAGGTGAAAGGAGGCTAAAAACATCGCAAGGCATTTATTTTTTTTGCACTGCCAGTCTTGGTATCTCATTCTGAAAGTTTGCGTTTACACCATCGGAAACAGTAGATTTTTCTCTCATGATTATTAAAACCGCATTTAGCGTTCCACTCAACATGTCCTGCAAAGCAATGATCAAATCAAATCCAATGTATTTATAAAGGCCTTTTTACATCAGCCGATGTCACAAAGTGCTATACAGAAACCCAGCCTAAAACCCCAAACAGCAAGCAATGCAGATGTAGAAGCACGGTGGCTAGGAAAAACTCCCTATAAAGGAAAACCTAGGAAGAAACCTAGAGAGGAACCAGGCTCTGAGTGGTGGCCAGTCCTCTTCTGGCTGTGCCGGGTGGAGATTATAACAATTCATGGCCATTAAGGCCAGTTATTCAAATGTTCATAGATGACCAGCATGGTCAAATAATAATAATAGTAGTTGTGGAGGTTGCAACAGGTAAGTACATCAGGAGTGAATGTCACTTGGCTTTTCAGTGCAATAGAGTGCAGGTGCGGTAGAGAGAGAGCGAGATGAAAACAGCAGGTCTGGGACAAGGTGGCTCGTCCAATGAACAGGTCAGGGTTCCATAACCGCAGGCAGCAGAGTTGAAACCGGTGCAGCAGCACAACCAGGTGGACTGGGGACAGCTAGGAGTTATCAGGGCAGGTGGTCCTGAAGCATGGTCCTCCGGGTAGGCTCAGGTCCTCCGGGAGAGTTTTGCATGAATGGAAACTGCAATGAAATGCCTCAACAGTAGCCAACCAGTCTTTTTTAATTTGATGAGGAATTTTGTGATGTCGCACAAAAACACATGTTATTAATGTGTGTTCATCCTTGCTCATTCAATTCATGTTCATACTTGAGTGTTCCAATTGTTGGCGATAGAGAAACATTTTGTCGCACACACATCAAAAGTTCTCAAGGCACAGCAGTCGAAAAACCACTGGTCCAGCAATACCGGAAGGCACAATAACAGAACCGACCTCTATCAAATAGTTTCAGCCTCTAACCACGACCCTGAGTCATGACACTGTAACAACCTCGAGTCATGACACTGTAACAACCTCTAATAAATACAGGAAGTAATAATCTTTGACTCTTGACCTTTGATCCAGATGAAAGTAAAATAGCATGTGTGCAGAGCAAGGTCTCAAAGATTGTATTATTTTTGTCTTTCTTCCTTACTCTGAATCTACCTGCTGTCACAATCTACCTGCTGTCACAAACTACCTGCTGTCACAATCTACCTGCTGTCACAAACTACCTGCTGTCACAATCTACCTGCTGTCACAGGTGTAAAATATCGAGCAAACAGCCATGCAATCTCCATAGACAAACATTGAGAGTAGAATGGCCTTACTGAAGAAGTCAGTGACTTTCAAACGTGGCACCGTCATAGGATGCCACCTTTCCAACAAGTCAGTTTGTCAAATTTATTCCCTGCTAGAGCTGCCCTGGTCAACTGTAAGTGCTGTTATTGTGAAGTGGAAACATCTAGGAGCAACAACGGCTCAGCCGCAAAGTGGTAGACCACACAAGCTCACAGAACAGGAGCCTTATGAAATGGGTTTCCATGGCCGAGCAGCCGCACACAAGCCTAAATCCTTATGCGCAATGCCAAGCATCGACTGGAGTGGTGTAAAGCTCGCTGTCATTGGACACTGGAGCAGTGGAAACGTGTTCTCTGGAGTGATGATTCACGCTTCACCATCTGGCAGTCTGGACGGACTAATCTGAGTTTGGCGTATACCAGGAGAACACTACCTGCCCGAATGGAGGAGGAATAATGGTCTGGGGCTGTCTTTCATGGTTCGGGCTTGGCCCCTTAGTTTCAGTGAAGGGAAATCTTAACGCTACAGCATACAATGACATTCTAGATGATTCTGTGCTTCCAACTTTGTGGCAAGAGTTTGGGGAAGGCCCTTTCCTGTTTAAGCATGAAAATGCCCCCATGCACAAAGCGAGGTCCATACAGAAATGGTTTGTCAAGATCGGTGTGGAAGAACTTGACTGGCCTGCACAGAGCCCTGACCTCAACCCCATCGAACACCTTTGGGATGAATTGGAACGCTGACTAATCGTCCAACATCAGTGCCCGACTTCACTAATGCTCTTGTGGCTGAATGAAAGCAAGTCCCCCCGGCAATGTTCCAACATCTAGTGGAAAGCCTTCCCAGAAGAGTGGAGTTTGTTATAGCCGCAAAGGGGGGGACCAACTCCATATTAATGCTCATGATTTTGTTATGAGATTACGAGCAGGTGTCCATATACTTTTGGTCATGTAGTGTATCTATCATCCTCTTTCTCTCTCCAACCTCTACCCATCAGTGTCTTTTTGGCTCTCGCGTGTTTCACTTTTTCTCCACCCCCTCCATCTCTCTCCTTCCCTCCCTAACCTCCCTGTCTCTCCATCTTTGACAGTACTGGCTTAGTTCCGCTGAGAAGCAGGGAATAGCAGGGGATAGCAAGGGACAGCTGAGCTCTGCACTCTAAACTGTAGGTCCTGGTAAAGGGGGATGAGGAGAAGGGAGAGGGAGGAGGTGAAGGAGGGAGGGAGAGGGGAGGATTGGAATGTCAGCTGAATACTAGCAGGCCTGAGAGGTTCCAGTCTGTCTGTCTGTATTTCAGTCTGTCTGTCTGTCTGTAGTGAACTGCTACTAAACCGGTTGCTTGCAATCACTCCCCTTGAGCTAACAACTCCATATTCTGAAGACTTCCGATGCCTTTCAGAGATCATATAGCTAGGGTAAACACGGAAACAGTTCTAATCCCCTCCTTTCTCATTGTGTGAAGTTTACAGGGGGATCGTGACAACATTACACATCAGCTGATTTTCCCAAATGCACAGTCACACATATCACAGATTCACACTCACAAGCACACTCACACCTACACAGATGCGTAAATAGATGAGAAAGATGACACAACTATCGTGGGATATAAACAGCAGCTTGTGAAGAGCACACAACAGGAGGAGTGTCAGGTGAATAAGCAAATAAATAAATACATATTGATGTTTGGAGACAGGAGGCCCCGTCTGTCTGTGAGTCTCCCCTCCCCTCCCATCCCCTCCCCTCCGCTCCCCTCTCCTCTCCTCTCCTCTCCTCTCCTCTCCTCTCCTCTCCTCTCCTCTCCTCTTTTCTCATATCCTCTCTGTTTCTCTCTCTTTATCTCTCTCTCTTTCTTTCACTCTTTCTCTCTCTTTTCTCTACCAACACTCTAGCTTATGAGCAATACAGTGCTATGGTAGTTGGTGGTTTTGAGAATAACTATTATGTCTTTATCATAAAATATTGTGCTGCCAAAAGTAGTGAGTGGATGTCTGCCAGTACATTTAATCTATTTAGCGCATTTTCTACAAATCCACTATCGATTTGAAAGTCATCGCTATTATAGCAGGGTCTGGAATGAGTGATGGAGGGAGAGAGAGAGAGAGAGAGAGAGAGAGAGTGAAGGAGGGAGAGAAAAGAAGAAGAAGGAGGTAGCAGAAAAGAGGTAGAGAGATATATCAAGATCGAGCAAGAAAGGCCGAAAGAGAGAGAGAGAGAGAGAGAGAGAGAAAGTGAAAGTTCTAGTTTGTTTATGGTTGAATCCATTTATTTTATATGGATACAATATACAGTGGGGAGAACAAGTATTTGATACACTGCCGATTTTGCAGGTTTTCCCACTTACAAAGCATGTAGAAGTCTGTAATTTTTATCATAGGTACTCTTCAACTGTGAGTGACGGAATCTAAAACAAAAATCCAGAAAATCACATTGTATGATTTTTAAGTAATTAATTTGCATTTTATTGCATGACATAAGTATTTGATACATCAGAAAAGCAGAACTTAATATTTGGTACAGAAACCTTTGTTTGCAATTACAGAGATCATACGTTTCCTGTAGTTCTTGAAAAAGAACTACAGGAAAGATTTTCTATTGGGTTAAGGTCTGGAGACTGGCTAGGCCACTCCAGGACCTTGAGATGCTTCTTACGGAGCCACTCCTTAGTTGCCCTGGCTGTGTGTTTCGGGTCGTTATCATGCTGGAAGACCCAGCCACGACCCATCTTCAATGCTCTTACTGAGGGAAGGAGGTTGTTGGCCAAGATCTCGCGATACATGGCCCCATCCATCCTCCCCGCAATACGGTGCAGTCGTCCTGTCCCCTTTGCAGAAAAGCATCCCCAAAGAATGATGTTTCCACCTCCATGCTTCACGGTTGGGATGGTGTTCTTGGGGTTGTACTCATCCTTCTTCTTCCTCCAAACACGGCGAGTGGAGTTTAGACCAAAAAGCTCTATTTTTGTCTCATCAGACCACATGACCTTCTCCCATTCCTCCTCTGGATCATCCAGATGGTCATTGGCAAACTTCAGACGGGCCTGGACATGCGCTGGCTTGAGCAGGGGGACCTTGCGTGCGCTGCAGGATTTTAATCCATGAAGGCGTAGTGTATTACTAATGGTTTTCT
This sequence comes from Thymallus thymallus, assembly GCA_023634145.1. NCBI lineage: Eukaryota > Metazoa > Chordata > Actinopteri > Salmoniformes > Salmonidae > Thymallus > Thymallus thymallus. The sequence continues at coordinate 16,399,867 of CM042388.1, read as the reverse complement.
TTGAGACTGTGGTCCCAGCTCTCTTCAGGTCATTGACCAGGTCCTGCCGTGTAGTTCTGGGCTGATCCCTCACCTTCCTCATAATCATTGATGCCCCACGAGGTGAGATCTTGCATGGTGCCCCAGACCGAGGGAGATTGACCGTCATCTTGAACTTCTTCCATTTTCTAATAATTGCGCCAACAGTTGTTGCCTTCTCACCAAGCTGCTTGCCTATTGTCCTGTAGCCCATCCCAGCCTTGTGCAGATCTACAATTTTATCCCTGATGTCCTTACACAGCTCTCTGGCCTTGGCCATTGTGGAGAGGTTGGAGTCTGTTTGATTGAGTGTGTGGACAGGTGTCTTTTATACAGGTAACGAGTTCAAACAGGTGCAGTTAATACAGGTAATGAGTGGAGAACAGGAGGGCTTCTTAAAGAAAAACTAACAGGTCTGTGAGAGCCGGAATTCTTACTGGTTGGTAGGTGATCAAATACTTATGTCATGCAATAAAATACAAATTAATTATTTAAAAATCATACAATGTGATTTTCTGGATTTTTGTTTTAGATTCCGTCTCTCACAGTTGAAGTGTACCTATGATAAAAATTACAGACCTCTACATGCTTTGTAAGTAGGAAAACCTGCAAAATCGGCAGTGTATCAAATACTTGTTCTCCCCACTGTAAATTAGCAGCGACATTACATATTTGTCAAATATTTTGTGTGATTAATTCCTTCAATTTTGTTATGTTGATCCAAGGTTTTCTTTTTTCAGTGATCAACCAGCTACCAGAGATAATAAATGTAAAACACTTAAACCAAATTGTTTCAGACTGGGTTATTTGTGTAATATTTTTGTCCTCCATTTTTATTTTTACATGGTTCAGTGGGTTATACAACTCATTTCAACAAGGCATTATTTCACATTAGGTAAAATATCTCTGCACGATATGTTCTCGCAGACGTCTGCCTTCAGCCATCTCATGTTGTGGGTGGGGTAATGCGTCAATGTCTTCTGCTGGTTCCATGTTCCCTTGCACGTCCAGGGGCATGCCGTGGCGAATGGCGATATTGTGCACAATACAACAAGCCACGACGATTTTGCACACCTTTTCTGGTGTGTACAGAAGCGCTCCACCTGTACGGTCCAGGCAGCGCATCCTGCTTTTTAAGACCCCAAATGTGCGCTCAATCACCCCCCTCGTCTGGATGTGTGCCCGGTTGTAATTTTGCTGAGCTGCTGTTGTTGGGTTGTGTAATGGTGTCATTAGCCATGGTTGTTGGGCATACCCACCATCACCTGCAGCAAAATATAGAACATAATTAAAATATATTGAAGAGAAATTCACGTGTGGTATTAATGCATGGGATGTTTGATAATGTAGCAATGCAGGCAGATAGATGGCTAGATAAATAGATTAGATATCCAAGGGAAATGTTAGGTTTGCTGTGAAACGTCCTCATACAAACAAAATAAACAATGCTTACCAAGTAGCCACGTCTCTCCAAAAGCCCGGTTGCCCAGTCTTTGGTAGATGGCACTATTGCGGAATATGAAGCTGTCATGGACAGACCCAGGGAATTTGGCCACGACGTTTGTGATCACCATTTTTGCGTCACATACAACTTGCACATTCATGGAATATGTATGTTTTCTGTTTCGGTAAATGTGTTCCTGGAGTGACGGGGGGACAGTTGGTATGTGGGTGCAATCAATGGTTCCTATGACATTTGGAAAGTTGGCGATGTCAAAGAAACACTTGATGCGTGTTATTTCAGCATTAGTGGTGGGGAAATGTATGTATTGACTAGTGCGCTGTAGCAAAGCGTCAAGTACTTGTACTATGATACGGCTGAGTGCAGACTGCGATATTCCCACTGCTGATGCTATGAATGTTTGAAATGATCCTGATGCCAATAATTGTAATGTAGCGAGGAGTTTAACAACTGCTGGAATGGAATGTGAACGCTGAGTCGGAGATTCGATGGCATCTTTGATTTCTTCCAGTAACTGTAATATTGCGTAGCTGCTGAATCTGTAACGCTTAATGATTTCGTTTTCACTCAACTGAAAAAGTGTGATTCTTGTGGCAAAAATCTTTTCAGCTCGTCTCCTTAGCCTATGTCTTCGTCTTGCTCGGATTACTGCTGCCATTTCACCAGGAGGCATATGCCAGGAAACCCGCTTCCTAAATTACACCTGCTTTTAAGAGGCGGAGAATTTTCAGCGCAAAATAGAGGCGCGCTTTCACCGGCTTTTTCTGTACATAACGATGAATACATAATTAGGCGCAGTTTACGCTTCCCCTCCCATCTCTTTATGTGACACTCCCACTTTCCCCTTGACCATCCCATGAATGCATATGCATGACACGAAAAGCGCATTTTGCCATTTTCAGTTCCCGCTACAGGCAGTCTGGATCTCGGTGCGTCCCGTTCGTACATACCTCGCCATGGTTTTATGCGCACTTTGCGATACAAATACGCCTGAAGTGGGCGCAAAAGCGTTAGTACGTCTGGCCCCGAGAGAGAGAGAGAGATAGGGAGAGATATCGAGAGAGATATCGAGAGAGAGATCGAGATCGAGAGATAAATCGAGAGAGAGAGAGAGAGGGAAATCGAGAGAGAGAGAGAGGCATGTAAAGAGAAAAAGAGAGTGTGGGCGAGCAAGAGAAGCTCAAAGAGAGAGGGAGAGAGCACACACACACACACACACACACACACACACACACAGACGCCCAAGGTCAACAGCAGCAGTTGCAGTGCTTTTAGAGCTCTCTCTGATCATTCGTCTCCCTCACAACAACATCCCCCCTGCCTCCCCTCTTCTGCACAGAATCTCTTCCTCACCCCGCCTCACCTTGCCTCTGCTCTTCCGTCCCTCCCCTTCCTCACATTATCCCATCTCCTCCCCTGTCTCCCCTCTCTTCCCTCCTCTCCCTCTCAGCATCCCCCTGCCCCCCCTTTCACCCTTGGGCTCCCAAGTGGCACAGCGGTCTAAGACACTGCATCTCAGTGCAAAAGGCGTCACTACAGCCCCTGGTTCGTATCCAGACTGTATCACATCCATCTGTGATTGGGAGTCCCATAGGGCGGCGCACAATTGGCCCAGCGTAGTCCAGGTTTGGCCAGTGTAGGCCGTCATTGTAAATAAGATTTTGTTCTTAACTGACTTGCCTAGTTAAATAAAGGTTAAATAAATAATAATAATAATAATAATAATCCTCCCCAGCCTGGACTAGCATGTCTATGTGCTCACAACAATAACGTTTCCCTTCCTCCTGCCTCTATTTCTCTCCACTGCCAGCAGAGCTCTCTATAGCTCCACAATCTCATTCACAATCGCTTTCTCTCTCTCTCTCTCTCTCTCTCTCTCTCTCTCTCTCTCTCTTTGCCTCTCCCTACCCTCCATCCCACTCTCTGGTGTATGCTGTGTCGTAGTGTGTTGGGTTGATAAAGTAGGCTGTGCCTTCAGCAGAAATAACACTGCACCACCTGAGTCCTCATCAGAGACACAGCACTGGGCTGCCTGTTATACACAGATCCCATCAGCAGTGTCTCACTAAGACAAATCTCCCAGAGCCCACTGTATTCCCAGTGTTAGGACAGAGGAGGAGAGAAAAGGGGAGGGAAGCAGGAGACGGGTGAGGAGCAGGGAGGTCCTGGAGGGCCCAGTCATCACTCCGCTTGACGCTTAGCCCCTGACGCCAGCCCTCCCTCCCTCGCTCGCACTAACAGATTAGGTTTAGCTGAACCCTCCACACAGGAAATGGAGCAGGAAGAGAGGAAAACAGATAGAGAGAGAGAGAGAGAGAGAGAGAGAGAGAGAGAGAGAGAACAGCAGAGTCTGTGGCACGTGGACTAAAGGGTGTGATTACATAATATTAACATAGTACATACAGTACCGTCCATTACATGACTGTTTCCATGTAGGTTCAGTGACCGAGGATAACAGGAAACAGTTAGATAATATTGCTCATTTTGTCTCAGAATGTCATAGTACTATCCCTATGGCACTCTAACTAAAATAAGCCTAAACCGGAAATTAAAGGAACTTCAGCACACTGTCAATCTGGTTTGCTCCGCCATGTTTTTGTTGCCCCACCAATAAATAGGGCAGCTAAAATGGTTGCCTCAATTGATGGTGAATTTGATAAGCAACATTGTTCGACATGATTCAATACTCTAATAAAATAAAGTGAAAACCCCAGAGGTGTGAAGAAGAACAACGGTGTGTTTCTCTGTATTTTCGCTCTCATCTCTCTCTCTTTCTATCTCTCTCCCTCCCCCATGTATTCTGTAAACGAAATCAAATTGAGTCATGGTTCACAGTATTCCGTACAAGGCTTTTGCTTTAATCAACATTCTCTGTTGCAGTAATCGATAAGATAACTCTGTATACCTTTATGAGGGAATTTAATTACTTTTCTCTTTCATTTACTTATCAATAACCATGTTGTTTGTATATTTTGATGAATTGGGTCAGAGAATTCCATAGAACAAATTGAAAACCAATCTAGTATGACCATATTTGTGTTCCCTTAAGTTGAATTATGGCCGGTCTAACACCTATCAGAAATACACCATATAACCTGATATAAAATAAATATACTGTGAAGCGTTCACACTCTGCAGTGTGTTTTCCCTAGTTCTGACTGACAATCTGGATCATAGAATAGGAAGAAATCATGGTCTAAATAAAGTCAGGATTACGACCTATACTGCTGAGAAAAACCTTCCCTCCAAAAATTGACATACTACTAGACTGACCCCACTAGAGGACAGAGCAGCAGCTCAGCCACCCAGGACAGGGACAAGACTCCAGACGCCACCAGGTGTCAAATGCCCCAGAGCTCTACTACTAAAGCAGGCAGCATAGCCAGGGACACAGGGACACACAGGGCAGGGCTGTGACCATGACCGACTTATCAGACCAGGGAAGGAGAGAAAATACAGAGAGAATAGAGAGAGGGTGGGGTAGAGTTGAGAGAAAGAAAGAAAGAAAGAGGGCAGTAGGGTTGAGAGAGAGAAAAACATTGAAAGATCAAAAGAGATGGGGAGGTAGAGGTGGTAGAGGCCAACGAGAGAACGAGAAAGAAAGATTGAGGCTGAGATCAAGAAAAAAGAGTGAAAAAGAGAGAGAGCAGTCTCCTCAGATGACCTTGGAAACATTCCAAGAAGCTGATGACACACTTGTGTCCTACATTATAAAATTAAACACGGTTTCTCTCCTATTCAAAACATTTGTGCTCGCCGCAACTGAGTGATACGCAACAAAGAAAAGTTGTACTTTTCAAAGTAGCTAAAGCTATTGTCCTCTGGGTGAGGAGTGGAGAGGGAGTGAGGTATTTTTACATTTGGTTTGTCATCCGTAGCGCTGGAGTAGAATAAGGCTAATGTTGAGTACAAAGCACACCGTGTAACTCTGTCAAATGGGCTAGAAGACTCCCCCTGCTCCCTCTGAGTATAGGGTCTGCATCTCAAATGGCACCCTATTCCGTATGTAGTACACTACTTTTGACCAGGGCCCATAGGAAATCCCATGGGGCTCTGGTCAAAAGTACTGCACTACAGATGTAGGATCTTAATTTGATCACCTGTATTTGAGGTTTAAAAAGGCTTCTGAAGTTGGTCATTTCTACTTTGAAATGTAAAACTTGATTGTCCCTTATGACATATGTATCATTAATTTTAATCCACATTGTAGAAAACCCTCTCTCTTTAACCCTCTCTCTGGCCCTGGGGAAGAGACACATTCTATAGCCTACAATCCCCCACCTCAATAAAGTACCTATCAATAAAGTACCTATCTGACTCCATTGTCTAGTGGTAGAGTCCACTTCACACCTCTGTGTTAGGGACCAGGTTGGCAGGGAACTCAGTTACCTAACCAAGGCAAGCCAATCACAGGCTCTACATGTTTGGGGTAACAGACCCCCATTCCTGCTGGTGCTTTAGTTGTTCCCAGGAGGGCCGGTTGAGACAACCTCTGTAAACTTCTGTCCTCCATGTCAACTCACAACTGGACCCTTTTTCACATGGACAATCCATGGACATTCCCAACCTCTGTTAGTGCGTCTTTGACAATGTCAGAATCAGAGATTCTGATTAAGATTCAGAGATTTTAATAGTCACATGTACAGCGTTTCAGGTGTGATTAAAGGGTACAGTTACAATTTTAGGCTCCGAGCTCCAACATGCAGCAATAAGTGAAATAAAAATGAAAATGGTAATAAAAAAACAACAATAGAAATAGCACTATATAAATCATAAGAACTATTTGGAATAGTTTATGTGTACTTCACCATTAATGCCATGTGGTACACTCTGCCCTATCACTATTCTAGGTTCCAAAGAGCTTTGCAGAAGGATTGGGTGCTAACAATAATTTTTGGAAGACAAGGGTTCTTTGTAAGGCAAAGGGTTCTATCTAGATCCTTTAACATACTGGGAACCGTTTTTGGAAGAAAGGGTTCTTTAATGATTCTTTGGAAGGCAAGAAGGATTCTTTGGAAGGCAAGAAGGGTTCTACATAGAACCATACATAATATTTCCCAGCATACTCTATTGAATTGTTTGTTTTACTGTAATATCTGTATTTGTGCATGTTGATTGGTTGATACATTTTATGCTAACCCTCGGATTTATAGCACCTGTTACTGAGATGATTGTTCCAGTTTAGATGATTGAGATAGTATCAAGTATTCAATCTTTCTTACCCTGGCAGTCATTCTAACAATTCCACTTGTTGGATATGCTAACTCTAGCTGAATTCCAATAGGAATTACACATCACTTTGCAAGCCAGCATAATGTGACTTGCAAGCCTGATGTGGCCTGTAAACCAGGAGATTCCTAATACCACTCTGTTAAGGCTTCAGCATGCTTCAGTTCCGCTAGCCAAATTGTGCATACTTCCTATAAAGAACCATTAAAAAATGTTCTAGTATTGCACCAAAAAAGAGTCCTGCTACGCTTACAACCCTTGGGGCTATATAGAGCCCTGTTTTATGGTTCTTAATATAACCTTTATGGAGAATGGTTCTTTGTAGATCCTTTTTGAAGAACCATACCGTTTTTTTTTATTCTGGCCAGCCATATTATATTGTTAAAATGCCTTAGGTGTTAATGTGTTAATTGACAAGTTGAATCAGGTGAGCTACCTCTGGAACAGCTGGTGGCCCCTGAGGGGAGAATTGAGAACCACTGACTGATTTAGTCACGCATTCTCAAGGCCATACATGAGTCTTTCACAAGACACTGTCACGACTGGCCATAGTCATATGTAATAACATAACACAACACATTAGATAAACTGGAATACTTTTGAATTATCACTAAAAGAGCAAATAACCCTTTTGTGAACTGTGAAAAAACATTGAAGGGCTCAAAGGGTTCTTTAAGTCATTATGGTTCCACATAAAATCATAACCTTTCCCAAAGAACCCTTGAGCAATCCTCATTTTTTAGTGTGTACGTGTTAGCATGTTAGCATCCTAGCCTCATAGCCTGTTAACAACTAGCCGCTAACTGCACTGTGTATAGGGTTTATACAGCCCTCCATGATGGCCTATAGCCTGAAGCCTACTATAGCCCTTGTCCTACTAGCCTAGCATGCTAGCCTCACCTGTATATATTGCATACTATGCCAGTCACTAATTGCATCCTGTTTTATACTGCATGTTAGCCTACTAGTCTTTCTGTTTGCCTATTACCAGGCAATACCATTAGCATGCTAGCACAGCCAATGCTACAATAGCCATTCCCATTGTGTCCTAGTCCATTGCTACCTTATTGCTGGGAAAGGGAAAGGGGGGATACTAGTCAGTTGTACAACTGAATACATTCAACTGAAATGTGTCTTCTGCATTTAACCCAACCCCTCTGAATCAGAGAGGTGCGGGGGCCTCTCTGATCGCACGATCAAAAAGCCTGTGTGTGTGTGTTCTGTTATACAGCTGTGTGATGTGATCAATCTGTTTATCCCAGTTCAGAATTAAATGATTTCTTTTAACAGCAACAGTTCCAACCTAGACAGGTATGCAAGATTGTTTTTACCGGGGAAAAATTTAAATTAAAATAAACATGAAGATATTTATGGGTATTTAATTGTTATTTGTTTTTGTCTATATTGCATTTTTGTTTAGGCATAAGGGCAATGAAATGTAAAAAATTATCAGATAAATGACCAACTTTTATTTAGTCATGCACACAACCATAAGCTTTTTTCTGTAAGCTCGCCATCATTACCATGCAAATAATGATGTTGTTTTGGTTTATTTTCCTGAAACATTAATTAAAAGTAGCTATTGTTAAGACGTTGTCAGCTATACTCTGGTCATTATTTGAACTGGCTAGAACGAATCAAAACATTTTTTAGAAAGTTGCTTTTAGTTGACTGGCTTGATAGGTTGGCATTTAATGCATTCTTTTTTAAACAGATGGGTTTATTGGTGTTCAAATAGAACAAGTAGGCTATTTGGAGCACCGGGCTGCTGCTGTCATGCAGAGGCTGTCGTTTTGTGATTACACTTTTTCATAACGACAACGACAAGTTAGATGTCCCCCGAATGTTCAGGATTTGGGGCTCCAGAGTGGTGCAGTGGTCTAAGGCACATCTCAGTGCAAGAGGTGTCACTACAGTCCCTGGTTTGGTTCCAGGCTGTATCACATCTGGCCGTGGTTAGTATTCCCATAGGGTGGTGCACAATTGGTCCAGCAATTGGCTGGGGTAGGCCATCGTTGTAAATAAGAATTTGTTCTTAACTGACTTCCCTAGTTAAGTAAAGGTAATATTATTATTATTTTTAAATGGCACTGCGACAACTGTCTCCATGTCATAGACCAGCCTTTACTTTTGTGTAATATACACAGTGGTGTAAAGTACTTAAATACTTTAAAGTACTACTTAAGACTTTTTGGGGTATGTGTACTTTAATTTACTTTATATTTTTGACTACTTTTATTTTTACTTCACTACGTTCCTAAAGAAAATAATCCATCCCATCCATTTTCTTTGACACCGAAAAGTACTCGTTACATTTTGAATGCTTAGCAGGACAGGAAAATAGTCCAATTCACACTCTTATCAACTGAACATCCCTGGTCATCCCTACTGCCTCTGATCTGGTGGACTCACTAAACTCACATGCTTAGTTTTGTATAGTAGTACGTGACAGGCGCACTGGTATGTGTCAAGAACTGCAATGCTGCTGGGTTTTTCATGCTCAACAGTTTCCAGAGTGTATCAAGAATGGTCCACCACCCAAAGAACATCCAGCCAACTTGACACAACTGTGGTAAGCATTGGATTCAACATGGACCAGCATCCCTGTGGAGCGCTTTCAAAAGTCCATGCCCTGATGAATTCAGGCTGTTTTGAAGGCAAAAATATTAGGAAGGTGTTCCTAATGTTTGGTATACTCAGTGTATATACAGCACAAACAGACCTGGGACTACATATCTAGATAGATATCTCATCATCTGTGTTAATCAAAGAAAGCACAGGGAGACTCATTATTTAACCAGTGAAATTAGTTTAGGATTTATAAAAGGTCATTGTCACACCAAATATGAACAGATCTGGGACCTGGCTATAGTATATTGTGTTTAGAATCCAAATATGTAATTCCAAATATGAACAGATCTGAGACCAGGCTACAATGTATTCTGTTGAGCATCCAAATCAGGAAGCATGAATCCAATCTCTTCTTTGTTTACATCCATAATGAGAGGCTCTGACATTATCTTCTCACTGATATTAAAGTTGTCACTTGAAATCTCACCGCAGTTTTTTTTATGTTGTGTCTCTGCAACCTTCTTTTTGGCTTCTTTGTTTTTAAAATAGGTGTTTCTCGCACCCAGACTCACACATTATATATTTCTAAACACAATCACAATAAGGCAAATCAGCTCAAACGTTAGCGAGGCATGTTGCTAAAACCATCTTTATGCCGTTCACTGGGTGGGTCAGCTTTTATTGTTTTTGTCCGTGCAACCAACACTGGCAGACTTTGATTTTTAATAGGTTTTTCTAACACTTACTCATTATCTGTCATATTCACAGGGTCAGCTTGACAAAACAACACTAATTGTTAGTTAGACCAATACCTAATAGACCTGTTTGGTATACTCAGTGTATATTTCCTGTTTCTTCTGTCCATTACAGAAAAACACTATTCACTTTCACCGATTCTATTCCTGTTTGCTGTGTGGTGTGTGTGTGTGTCTGTTTGCTGTGTGGTGTGTGTGTGTGTCTGTTTGGTGTGTGGTGTGTGTGTGTGTCTGTTTGGTGTGTGGTAATAAAGTGTAGACTTCTGTCTCCTACTGGTCATTTCTGTCCTCTAACCCCGGAACAGTTGTGGCTATAATCTAAACTGGTGCTATATATCCTGTTGCTGAAGGATTATTTTCCTGATGTAGCAAACTGGCTAAAATTAAGATCCTACATCTGTATACAGTATAGGAAATAGGGTGCCATTTAGGACGGGCCCTAGTTCTCTGTTACCCACTGATACAGCACATCCTCCCAGTGTACCTTGAACACTCCACAGTCAAGCTCCCTCCCCCAGTCAAGCTCCCTCCCCAGCCAAGTTCCCTCCCCAAGCCAAGCTCCATCCCCAAGCCAAGCTCCCTCCCCAAGCCAAGCTCCCTCCCTCCCCAAGCCAAGCTCCCTCCCCAGTCAAGCTCCCTCCCTCCCCCAGCCAAGCTCCCTCCCCAAGCTAAGCTCCCTCCCCAAGTAAATCCCCATGAATTAAAGGAGAGTTGGAGAAAGGAGGAGAGGACTGGTCAGTAGGCAGTATGGGATGGGAGGAGGCTAGCTCTAGTGGCTAGCTCATCATTGGGGAGAGATCAGCAGAAGGTGCCATCACTGGCTTCACAGCCTGATCTTGACCAGATATGGAGGGGTTAAGAGGGAGGAGTGCATGTGTGTGTGTGTGCTAACCCTGACTGGAGATGGAGGGAGTTAGAAGGAGAGTGTTTGTGCGTGCATGTGCCAGAAAGCTCAGCGTTGGTCGGCTGGGTGAAAACTGTTAGCTACTCTGACCCTCTCTAACCCTCTCCGACCCTCTGAGCTGGACACCGCACTGGGCTCACGGTGTCAGACACACTGGACACCGCACTGGGCTCACGGTGTCAGACACACTGGACACCGCACTGGGCTCACGGTGTCTGTCTGGACACACTGGACACCACACTGGGCTCACGGTGTCTGTCTGGACACACTGGACACCACACTGGGCTCACGGTGTCTGTCTGGACACACTGGACATCACACCCACAGACTCTGGGTGGATTATGTTGTGGCTATACAGACAGAGTCTACGGCCCAAATGGCACCCTATTCCCTACATAGAGCACTACTTTTGGTGGTTGTCTGTGATCTGTGGCTGTGGCCCTAGTGGACCCTGATCAAAAGTAGTGCACTATGTAGGGAATAGGGTGCTGTTTGGGAGGCAGACAGAGTCTGTGGATTACACACAGCCACATATCTCAGACAACCACCAGTCACTGTAAAACCCCTTTGTCAACAATATCCCTTAAAATCCTTCAAAGACAGACGAGGAGGAGGGTGAGGGATGAGTAAACACTGACTACCAGACCTGGGCCACATCCCAAATGGCACCGTATTCCCCATAGGGCTCATGTCAAAAGTAGTACACTATATAGGCAATAGGGTGTCATTGGTACACACACAGGTTTCAATTCTTTGAATGTTTGCTTTAGCTTGCTTCGAATGCAAAGGGGGTGGGGTTTGCATATTTAGAACTATTCTATTGGCTTCATTGCGCCAGGCAAACTCAATCAAGCCCAGATAAAGTATTTGACATGATTTTGAATACTATTTGAACCCAGGTCTAACAGGTAGGAACTAGCAGCAGGGGTTCCAGTATTGCGGTGTTTTGGTGTTTAGAGTTCTAAATGTCAGGTAAATGTGAGACTCAATGTTCCCGTCCATGGCTTGACACGGTGCTAGCTAGACCTTGGTTTGGTTTATCCCCAATGGCACTCTATTCCCTTTATAGAGGGCCCTGGTAAAAAGTAGTGCACTATAAAGGGAATAGGGTGCCATTTGGGACGCAGACCTTCCTTCCGCTCCGTGCCAAGATTGATAATCTCAAGCCTCTCATAAACCCTCCGATACTGCAGCCCATTACAAGGCTGTTCTAAAGCGCTCTCTCTCACTCAGTGCCAACAGAAATGAATCCTCTGCAAGGTCTCTCATACCAGACTGCACTGTACCTACTGCAGATTGAATCCTCTGCAGACTGCACTGTACATACTACAGGTTGAAATCCTCTGCAGACTGCACTGTACATACTGCAGGGTGGAATCCTCTGCCTCAGGTGAGGAATTTCTTGATTATGTCGGTGTTGTGTGTTGTGAAGACATTGAGAGGTGTCTGCTCCTCAGAAGGAATAATCAGTTTGAACCACAGGTCGGTCGTGTGGCGCTAGCCGCCCATGATGGATGGGAGAACAGGACCAACACTTAATAACCTCTATCATGCCGAGTGACCTCGCGACCCTACGGTGGGTGCCAGTTTGTTTATGGGTGGTACGTCCGTCCCTTTCTCCCTCCCTCCCTCACCAGCACGCTGACACGCTAACCAGTGCACCGCCCGACCGCTGCAGAATCTCTGCTGGGGCTAATGGGCCGGACTGAGGGATTGGACTGTCAGCACGGAGCCGGGAGTCATTTTTCTTCCTTCCCGCACGGCCGTCTGAGGTAGACGTAGAGGTAGCCCATGTGCACCCCGTGCGACGCCCTACCCTGTGCTCTCCCAATCATCTGTCAGCGGTGAAGGAGCCTGCTGGAATAAGGGGGCGTGAGGGAGGAGAGGGACGGTGTCAATTAGCCTTAGCTGTCCTGACAAATCTGTTTTCCTCTCTCCACCACCACTGAGGCTGCAGCCGCTGAGGCCCTGGACAACTCAGGCCCTCGTTCCTCTCTGTCACTTTGTGGGGGCTGTGGATTTGTTTTGCTGCTGCAATTACAAGTCTGTAAATGGGTCACACAAAGACACTCCATTACAATGTGTGTCTCAGTGTGTATGTGAGGGGACCAAGTGAGAGGAAGAGTGAGAGGAAGAAAATAAAGAGTCCTTTGCACCTTTCATGAGGAAACGTACAAAGAGGACATGACCTTAATCATACTCTCAAATGTAAACACACACAGTAGGGCTAGATCCATCAGTAAACACACCACCTGACCAGTTAGTACAAAGAGAATAAGTAATTAGTACTGGGGGGGATTACATTACATCATCATACTGTACTGCATATGAAGCCTCCTCCTCTACCAGCCCCCCACCCATCCTCTCCATCCATCCCGCTCTCTCACAAACCTCCTCCTCTACCCTCTATTTGCCCTATGTAGCCTGACGATCTTCTGTCTTAATTACTCCAGTGTAGGTGATGCAGTTAGTTATGGAGAGGGAGGGCTAACCGCTAAGGTGTTTATTTAGTTATTGAATAGGCTGTTTAATACTTGTCCCAGTCCCAGCATGTTCAGCCATTTCCTTTGAAGTGAGGCAATCTGGGTATAGGGGAGTGGAGTGGTGTCACAGACTGCAGAGGCATACGGTCACCAGAAATTATGTGTAATGGAACTTCATTCAAAGAGATTATAAGAACGATAAGAAAAGAAAAGGAACAGCCTTACCGTAGATTCCTGTGGATATACATGGGAAGGCCTGTGGATGGAAAGAGAGAGATGACAGTCAGTGCATGTTCACAAAATGTACATTGTAAAACGCCAAGTATGCAAAATACAGTATTGGTAATTTTCCATCTCTTCAGCACGGGGATAAAGGAAGCTAAGCCAGCAGGTAGTAAAATAAAAAGTGTCAGTTTCTATTATTCACTGACTGTCTTTAGTATTTCTCTCTATTGGTGGCCTTTGAAACCCGTTCTACTCTGTGTACTTCCTTTTCATTTCCTACTAAGTACAGCACTAACATCACATACTGTATCTGCATCCCAAATGGCACCATGTTACCTTTATAGCGCACTACTTTAAACCAGAGCCCTATGGGCCCTGATAAGAAGTAGAACACCATACAAGGAATAGCGTACCATTTTGGACGCAGCCACTAACATACCTTACATGTGATTTATATTAAACTAGTTATGATGAAATCCACCACAGGCATGTAGTGATTCAAATAATACTGTATGGCACTCCTCCATATAATACACTCCTAATATGAAATGTTACAGGATCATTACCTTTCAGAATATAAGTTACAGTATACTTTAATAGGGTTTCCCAAACTAAGGGCCGCGGTCTGATTTGAAAATGGGATTGCGAGAGAATGAATCATAAGACTCTCAGGAACACATACAGTTGAAGTCGGAAGTTTACATACCCTTAGGTTGAAGTCATTAAAACTCATTTTTCAACTACTCCACAGATTTCATGTTAACAAACTATAGTTTTGGCATCTACTTTGTGCATGACAAGTAAATCTTCCAACAATTATTTACAGAGATTATTTCACTTATAATTCACTATATCACAATTCCAGTGGGTTAGAAGTTTACATACACTAAGTTGACTGTGCCTTTAAACAGCTTGGAAAATTATGTAATGGCTTTAGAAGCTTCTGATGGGACGGGGGTGGCAGCATCATGTTGTGGGGGTGCTTTGCTGCAGGAGGGACTGGTGCACTTCACAAAATAGATGGCATCATGAGGAAGGGAAATTATGTGGATATATTGAAGCAACATCTCAAGACATCAGTCAGGAAGTTAAAGCTTGGTCGCAAATGGGTCTTCCAAATGGACAATGACCCCAAGCATACTTCCAAAGTTGTGGAAAAATGGCTTAAGGACTTAAGGACAAAATGGCTCAATGGCTTAAGGACACCAAAGTCAAGGTATTGGAGTGGCCATCACAAAGCCCTGACCTCAATCCTATAGAAAATTTGTGGGCAGAACTGAAAAAGCGTGTGCGAGCAAGGAGGCCTACAAACCTGACTCAGTTACACCAGTTCTGTCAGGAGGAATGGGCCTTAATTCACCCAACTTATTGTGGGAAGCTTGTGGAAGGCTACCCAAAATGTTTGACCCAAGTTAAACAATTTAAAGGCAATGCTACCAAATACATAGCACAAATTAAAAAAGTTAACATGGTAAAACCTTATGATATCAAAATGGTTTCATGGGGCCAAAAAAGTCTGTTTAGTTACTTTGCAGAAGGTTAGTTTCAGAGCGACTGACTCTATCCAGAAAAGCAATAGACAACTTTATGCACACACACGCATGCAACTTTTCACACAAATCTACTTATAAAGCACTCCACACTTTCACACATTGACATGTTCAAAAAGGGCTGTCACAATATTGCACTAATTAATGTTATGTGTGATTAAATTGAAGCCATATTTCGGCGAGACAGCGGACGTGGTCACACACATACACACACAGACGAGCAGGCGGGGACTTGTCCTAAGGGGAACAGTAGATCAGCGCTATGGTACATCTCTCTGCATAGTAATTATACTCATGAATATCATAATGAAAAAAGGAATCAGACTGATCTGTCCCGGGAGCCAGAGCTCTCTCTCACACATGTATGCATGCACGTACACACACACACACACACACACACACACACACACACACACACACACACACACACACACACACACACACACACACACACACACACACACACACACACACACACACACACACACACACACACACACACACACACACACACACACACACACACACACACACACACCAGCCTGTGTCTCTGCCTGTCTGTCTATCCACCAAATATCAGATTGAGTTTCCACTCATTGATGTTCCTGGAAGTTACTACAAGGACTGAAAGTTACCACAAGGACTGGAAGTTACCACAAGGACTTTGGAACTGATGGACTATGCTACGTATCAAATATATCAGCACCATAGCTACCAAAGTCAGACACAAACTCTCTCTCTCTCTCTTTCTCTCGCTCTCTCTACAAAAAAAGAAAAATCTAATCAAATTGCATTTGTCACATGCTTGGTAAACAACAAGTGTAGACTGGTGTTTTACTTAAGGACCCTTCCCAACAATGCAGAGAAAAATGTATTAGAGAAATAATAGAAAAGTAAAACATGTAATAATAACTAAATAATAAGTAATGATAAGTTGTCTATATACACAGGGTACCAGTACTGAGTGGATGTGCAGGAGTACCAGGTAATTGAGGTAAATATGTACATATAGGTAGTGATAAAGTGACAGATAGTAAACAGTAGCAGCAGCGTGTGATGAATCAAAGAAGTTAGTGCAAAAAAAGTCAATGTAGATAGACCTGCTTGCTATTGGTTAACTATTTATCGGTCTTATGGCTTTGAGGTAGAAGCTGTTCAGGGTCCTGTTGGTTCCAGACTTGGAGCATTGGTACCGCTTGCCGTGCAGTAGCAGAGAGAATAGTCTATGACTTGGGTGGGTGGAGTCTTTGACCATTTTTAGGGCCTTCCTCTGACAATGCCTGGTACAGAGGTCCTGGATGGCAGGGAGCTCTGTCCCAGTGATGTACTGGGCTGTACACACTACCATCTGTAGCGCCTTGCGGTCGGATGCCAAGCAGTTGCCATACCAAGCGTTAATGCAGCCAGTCAAGAGGCTCTCAATGGTGCAGCTGTAGAACTTTTTGAGGATGAGGGCCCATGCTGAATCTTTTCAGCCTCCTGAGGGAGAAGAGGTGTTCTCGTGTCCTCTTCACGACTGTGATATAGACACTGAGGAACTTGAAGCTCTCGACCTGCTCCACTACAGCCACGTCGATGCGGATGGGGGCGTGCTCGGCCCTGTTTCCCGTAGTCCACGATCAGCTCCTTTTTTCTTGCTTACGTTAAGGACGATTACTTTGTCCACACTCCTCCCTGTAGGCTGTATCATCATCATCGGTGATTAGGACTACCACCATCGTGTTGTCTGCAAACTTAATGATGGTGTTCGAGTTGTACGCGGCCACGCAGTCGTGGGTGAACAGGGAGTACAGGAGGGGACTAAGCACGCAACCCTGAGGGGTCCCCGTGTTGAGGGTCAGCGTGGCAGAGGTGATGTTGCCTACCCTCACCACCTGGGGGCGGCCCGTCAGGAAGTCCAGGATCCAGTTTCAAAGGGAGGTGTTTAATCCCATGGTCCTTGGCTTAGTGATGAGTGTTGAACACTGAGCTGAGGTCAATGAACAGCATTCTCACATAGGTGTTCCTTTTGTCCAGGTGGGAAAGGGCAGTGTGGAGTGCAATAGAGATCTATGGATCTGTTGGGGCGGTATGTGAATTGGAGCATAACTGATATTTATGACTGTACTTTTCTAAAAGATTATACAAAGTTACCATCCAGTAATAGCATTTTGCAGACATATTATTCAAGCATGGCTTTACAGCTGAAAATAGATTCATTACTCTTTACTTCTCACTCTCTATCTCTCTCACTCCCTCCCTCCCTCCCTTTGTGTTTTTCCCTCCCTCCCTCTCTCTCTCTCTTTATCTCTCTCACTTTCTCTCCCTCTCTTTTCCCTATACAACTTTCCCTATCTCCCTGTCTTCACTTCTGTGGCCAAGTACATTATGATCCATAGGCCTTCTGCATTCCACATTCATCTTATAAAGTATATTAATAAATATAATAAACAGTAAAGAGAAAATATTTTTTCAAAGCTCCCATTTGTCTTTAAAAGCAGCTGAATACGTGCTTTACTTCTTACATTCATCAACAGGCTTGGCCACTATACAGTAATATAATAGAATGACAAATGGATTAGGGCCATTTCACTACAATTTACAGAACACAGTGAGATTAATATAGAGCTCTAGAAGAGTAGTAAGAATTCATCAAAGAATAACACCCACTGTAAGTGCTGAAATCACTCTGTGTAAGAACTTAGTTGGCCTAAATAAATCACTTGTGTTAGAACTTAATTGGCCTAAATAAATCACTCTGTGAAGAGCTAAATTTGTCTAACTTACAGGATGTGTTGTTTTGTCAAGATTACCTGTGAATATGACAGATAATGAGTAAGTCTTTGAAAGTTGACCCACCCAGTGAACAGCGTAAAGATGGTTTTAGCAACATGCCTCGCTAACGTTTGAGCTGTTTAGCCTTATTGTTATTATGTTTAGAAATATCTAATGTGTGCGTCTGGGTGCGAGAAACACCTACTTTAAAAACAAAGAAGCCAGAAAGAAGATTGCAGAGACAAAACATAAAAAAAAACATGAAACTGAGATTTCAAGTGACAACTTTAATATCAGTGAGAAGATAATGTCAGAACCTCTCATTATGGATGTAAACAAAGAAGAGATTGGATTCATGCTTCCGGATTTGGATGCTCAACAGAATACACTGTAGCCTGGTCTCAGATCTGTTCATATTTGGAATTACATATTTGGATTCTAAACACAATATACTATAGCCAGGTCCCAGATCTGTTGATATTTGGTGTGACAATGACCTTTTATAAATCCTAAACTAATTTCACTGGTTAAATAACAAGTCTCCCTGTGCTTTCTTTGATTAACACAGATGATGAGATATCTATCTAGATATGTAGTCCCAGGTCTGTTTGTGCTGTATATACACTGAGTATACCAAACATTAGGATCACCTTCCTAATATTTTGTTGCAACCCCCCACCCCCTGTTTCCCTCAGAACAGCCTCAGTTCATCGGGGCATGGACGTTTGAGGTTTTGAAAGCATTCCACATTGATGCTGGCTCCACAGTTGTGTCAAATTGGCTGGATGTCCTTTGGGTGGTGGACCATTCTTGATACACTCAGAGAACTGTTGAGCATGAAAAACCCAGCAGCGTTGCAGTTCTTGGCACACTCAAACCGGTGTGCCTGGCACCTACTACCATACCCCGTTCAAAGGCACTTTAATATTTTGTCTTGCCTATTCACAATCTGAATGGCACACACACACAGTCCAAGTCTCAATTGTATCAAGGCTTAAAAATTCTCCATTAACTTGTCTCCTCCCCTTCATCTACACTGATTGAAAGTGGATTTAACAAGTGACATCAATAAGGGATCATAGCTTTCACCTGGATTCACAAGTCATGGAAAGAGTTTTGTATCCTCAGTGTATTTAGCCAACTCCTATGTTCGTTCGGTATTACAATGCACCAAAATATATCTGGGACCATCGTGCTACTGGGGCTTGTTTGACTTGTATAGCTTCTACCTGGATCCCAGCCTCCTCTCCTTCATTTTATGCCTTGTGTGAACCCTTTTCCCAATTCTCTAAATAGGGCATTACTTTACTAGTGCATTAATAAATAGTGCATTACAAGGGCTGCCCAATGGGACCTGGTCAAAAGCGTATAGGGAATATGGTGCCATTTGGGATGCAAACTATTTCTCAGGCTGGAGTTCCGGTTGTCAAGGTGGATACCTCTTCAGAGGTTACCCACTGGGCACAGGCATCAGTTCAACATCTAATTTTGATTTACATTCGGTTGAGTTGTTTACATCACCATGTCATTGGATTTAGGTTCAAAGTTGGTTAAAAAATAGACTAAATGCCTTTACGTTGATTACTTTTTGCAAATACAATCAGTTTTCCATGTTGATTCAATGTTGCCACAATTTGCTGTTGTTGAAATGGCGTGGAAACAACGTTGATTCAACCAGTTTTTGCCTAGTTTTAATAATTTAAATATTTTACAGAAACCGTTGACCTTTGCAAGACAAGAGTCTCCGTCTGACACAAACAGACAAATGATGATGCCAGTAAAATAAAAGCAGAGACATTTTTAGTCCTCTCCCCTGTTTAGACCTGGTCCCAGATCTGTTTGTGCTGTATTGTCACCATGGCATGACAACGACCACAGGAGTTGGCTTTACAAAACAAACAGATCTGGGATCAGCCGAGATTTGCCAATAGCAACTGAGCATGTTGTTGATAGGCAATCAGACTTGGTATTAAAGACTGATTTCGTTTCCGGCACGAAGGACCATGAAAAAAGCGTCACCTAGACGTGAGTGGACCCTGAACAATGAGACGGCAGTTTAGACTAAAGACAAGATAACATGTCTGTGTTGGCACAATCTCAGACAAATTCATGTCTAAAAACATCAAGAATCTCTAATGTCATTCTACTGCATATACTGCAACCACTCTTCAGGAATCCACCTGATCCTTAACCCAGTCTAACCATAGTAAATCCGTCACTTTCCAGCTCTTCTCTGGATAAATTCTGCATTACACTTTTGAGACATTAATAAAAAAGGGCTTAAGACTCATCCCGCCATCAGGAATCCATTGGATATTTTAAGAGAGTATCAGATCATATCGAGTGTCTGGTGGAAAAATATAATGACATCTTAATCTTCAGTCAAGATGAGCAGCAATCGGCAGGCCCTTGGTCTCAATTCTTCGGAGTAAATTGAAGTGGGCTGACTGACCCCGCTGATCTAGAGTCAGAAGGCATCCCAAATGGCACGCTACATAGTATCGGCCCAGATCAAAAGTAGTGCACTACATATCCAATAGGCTGCCATTTGGGACCCAGATTCAATCATTATTATCATGTGCTTGCTAAAAGGGCTGAAGTGTCAATCTCCTCAAGTTGAACTTCAGCTCCGCTAACATCATCGGAAACCTTGACACATCCGCAGGAAGGGAGACATACTCGAACACACTCACACACAAACACACACACGCGCTCATGACCAATGGCGATGACACAGTATCAGCATCATAAATTACACCTCCTTTTGTTAGTTGTCTGTCCGATCCATTAAAGAGTATTGATTTCTCTCAGGTTGAAGAGTGAGGGGAGAATGCATTAGGTAATCACTTTTACGGGACATTGTAAAGTGGCCCTGATCTCACACACTGACACCTCTGTGAATCTGTCACAAATGGCACCCTATGTCACGGATCCCCTCCGGTACTGCTGCTCCATCCGGGCACCAGCTCCGGAGGTCTACGTCACCGGTTTTCTAGGTGTCACTGAACTGTCTCATCACGCACACCTGGTTCCCATTCCCCCTGATTAGATTGTTAAAAGTGGGCCCTTTGTTTCACCATTGGGTTGTCGATTACTGTTACAATGTCCGTCGCTCATGTTAGTACCTGTGATTTGTTATTTTGGCTTTACCTGCCGCGTATTGTATTGTGCATATATGATTTCGGGTCTCGTCCCGTGTATTTATTACGGTTCTCGCCCCGTGTATTTATTCAAGGTATCCTTCGCCTCTTTGTTTGGGTTTCAACCCTGTGTTTTGTATTCATGCTTGTTTTGTGGTGTAAATTAAAACTCCTCCCTCTTTTGTTTGTGTTTTGTATATGTGGTAATTTGGGTAGAAATAAAAAACCTTATTACGCAATCCTGCGCCTTCTCCCGATCATTATACCAGCGTGACACCTTACTCCCTATATAGTGCACTACCCCATAGGGCTCTGGTCAAAAGTAGTGCACTAGAAAGGGAATCGGGTGCTATTTAGGATGCAACCTGTGATATATGCAGTCACTTCCTACTTACCGGCTCAAAGCCCTGCTTACTGCCAGAAGGAAGGGGGAAAAAAATATCACAAAAGTATGTCAGAAAGACAATGTTGCTTGGAGACTTGATTCATGTCTGGCACAAGGCTTTTATTTTACCTATAAATCAGTCAAAGGATGCAGTCAAATACTGTAGTAAAAAATGTATGAATCTGGAGTGCAGCTGGTGATCAATACCCTGTAAACATATTGAGGCTTAGCTGCTATTTTCTAAAATGCCATAAACATTGTTACCATCCATTCTCAAAAAAGGAACCTTCATAAAGAGATTTTTAAGTAATCAAGTTATTTGATGAGCCATTGAGAAAGCAGCAAGCCCAGTAAGCACCATACTATACATTCACTGGTCAGTACATACAGTACAACCACTGTATTACCAAGACTGATCATCAGTGTTGAGTTCTTTCCATGTTTACATTCAATTAGAGCTGCACTCGAGGTAATTTGTGGCTCACTTGGTAGAGCATGGTGCTTGCAATACCAAAGGTTGTGGGTTTGATTCCTGCTGCTTGGAATGAGATCTTCGACAAGCACGTGTCCACATACCTTTGGCCGTGTAGTGTATTTCAATTAGAGCTGCACTCGAGGTAATTTGTGGCTCACTTGGTAGAGCATGGTGCTTGCAATACCAAAGGTTGTGGGTTTGATTCCTGCTGCTTGGAATGAGATCTTCGACAAGCACGTGTCCACATACTTTTGGCCGTGTAGTGTATTTCTATGGCTGTTGCTATCTTTGGAGACAGGGCTCTTAGCTGGGCGGATGGGTTTCCATTAGCATTCATTGCTAAAGTATTACGTTATTCCTTTAGACAACATAACACTCGCAGAAGAGCAAAGTTCAATTCTTGTTCTCGCACGGCTGTGCGGCTGGCTTGTAGAAATAACCTATTACAAGCCTTTTTGAAACCCACTCGAGAACAGAGGCCATTTATCTAACACAAGAAAAAACAAGCACCAAGCCTACGCTTCATGTAGGTTAGCATTCTGCTTCATTAACTCTGACACAGTCAGGCCACCACTATAATGAACGTCATGGCATCAAGTACACTATTTATGAATTATGATCTCTAGTTCAGGTTATTATTTTCTGGTGTGTGTGTGTTGGCTGGGTTGTTTGCTTAGAGAGTGTGCGTTCTTGAATTGTTCACCAGGGAAATTATTCTGTTGGTGTATGGTCTATTACTCACACACACACACACACACACACACACACACACACACACACACACACACACACACACACACACACACACACACACACACACACAGACAGACAGACAGACAGACAGACAGACAGACAGACAGACAGACAGACAGACAGACAGACAGACAGACAGACAGACAGACAGACAGACAGACAGACAGACAGACAGACAGACAGACAGACAGACAGACAGACAGACAGACAGACAGACAGACAGACAGACAGACAGACAGACAGACAGACAGACAGACAGACAGACAGACAGACAGACAGACAGACAGACAGACAGACAGACAGACAGACAGACAGACAGACAGACAGACAGACAGACAGACAGACAAGAATATATAAAACTGCTTTAAAGTAGGGCAACTCTTCTTTCCCTTCCAGTGAAATGTGCAACTCTACAACGGTATACAGTACACTGTGGTTGCATCCCAAATGGCATCCTATTCTCTATATTGTGCACTTTTGACCAGGGCCCATACCAATATATAGGGAAGGTGTCATTTGGGTTGCAGTATATAACAAACCATCAAAAGGGAATGGTTTGTTATAGATTTTAAACCACTAATGTATGCTTCACCAATTTATGAATAATTCAAAAGTTAGCTATGAAATTGCAATTGATTATTATGAATCTTATGTTTATTAACATATCATGTGAAGCAGTTGATTAAAGCAAAATCCAAGTGATGCAAGATACTGCTCTTTTTAAAACTTTTTTAATTACATGTTTTAGGCCACAGGCCTAAAATGAAAGACTTCAACAACCATGTCTGTCACTGACAGTCATGGGTGTTAGTTAACGCTACAATTTACTCAAAAAGAAAAGGCACCCAGGATAATATGCAAATTAGGCTTTACATCATACATGGTTAAAACAACATCCAAAAATGATTTACTGTAACACTACAGGTGTTAGTTTCTTACACTGAGTAAGTGTAATAGCGTCAGCATTAAGCAAAGTGAGTCCAGTGTTATGTTTTACACTGTAGGTGTTGCGTATTACTCTACAGTAGAGCTATGCAAACACCACAATCAAGTTCCTTTGAACACTTTAACAGTAAAACACTGCAACAAATCTTTAACACATTCAAAAGTGTTATTTTAACACCAGTTCAGTGAGACTCATATGTTCACTGAAAATAGTGTAGGTTTAACACTTTCATAGTTATATGTACACCATTGATTTAGCTGTGCATTGTTCCTATAACACTAAGCCTGTGTGGTTCCTCTCTCTGAGGACACAGTGGCCTCCTGTAGTTCTCAGTCATTAGTTGCCCTGCTGGAGATGACACAGTAGAGATGGCTTCTAGGCCTGTAGTGTATGGAACTACACCCCTACCATGCTGTACCTGTCAACCACACACACACACACACACAACACAACACAACACAACACACACACACACAGCTACCGCGCACAGAGTCACCTGCACAGTGGGCTTGTACCGCCCAGTTGGTAGGAGTGTGGCACTAGCAACGGCAAGGTTGTGGGTTCATTCCCACAGGGATTACATTCACATTCTAAACACACACACACACACACACACACACACACACACACACACAGCCATTTAACAGGGAACCGGCTGCCCAGTAGCTGTGTCATGATCATGGTCAGGGTGACCACTGTGCTGTGTGAAGCTATCCACTGAACTCCATCCTCCAGGGGGGCAGCCTGTCCCAGTAGCTTGAGCAAATAGCACTGGACCCTGGGTCCAACGTTCTGGGTTTTCTCTGTTGGAAAGTGTGAAACACTTACTGCTAGTTGGTTTCTATTTCTGTTTATCTTCTCTAATTCACATCTGTCTTCCTGCTTTAGAGTTGTGTCCCAAATGGCACCCTTTTCCCTACATAGTGCACTACTTTTGATAAAGCTCTGCACTACATGGGACACAGTTTAGGAATAATTCTTCTATGACTTCAAGCTTGGGATCTTTTTGTCAGTTAACACTCACTAGGGAGTTCACTGAGGCAGTAAATCAGCACTCTCTCTCTCTCTCTCTCTCTCTCTCTCTCTCTCTCTCTCTCTCTCTCTCTCTCTCTCTCTCTCTCTCTCTCTCTCTCTCTCTCTCTCTCTCTCTCTCTCTCTCTCTCTCTCTCTCTCTCTCTCTCTCTCTCTCTCTCTCTCTCTCTCTCTCTCTCTCTCTCTCTCTCTCTCTCTCTCTCTCTCTCTCTCTCTCTCTCTCTCTCTCTCTCTCTCTCTCTCTCTCTCTCTCTCTCTCTCTCTCTCTCTCTCTCTCTCTCTCTCTCTCTCTCTCTCTCTCTCTCTCTCTCTCTCTCTCTCTCTCTCTGACATCCGCTTTCCTTTCATCCGACCGCCCAGATCCAGCCTCACAGCTCCATAATCCCAGTGTCTTATGTCATTCTCACCCCAGTCTCTGATGTCGTTCTCACACCAGCGATAACCCCAGTGTCTTATGTTGTTCTCACACCAGCGATAACCCCAGTGTCTGATGTCGTTCTCACACCAGCGATAACCCCAGTGTCTTATGTCGTTCTCACATCAGCGATAACCCCAGTGTCTTATGTCGTTCTCACATCAGCGATAACCCCAGTGTCTTATGTCGTTCTCCCACCAGCGATAACCCCAGTGTCTGTATTTGGTTAAACGAAGGAAGGAGATGGGAGACATGGAGGGAGGGGGGATAGAGGAGGGAGGGAATCCGGTATATAAATAAATAAATTGACAATTACAATCAACTCTACTGGGGTTCTTTCACACCCTTTCCTGCAGTCAAATTACCAATTTGCCCTCTAGTGGCCTCATGGGTGGAACGTTATTAATATATTTTTTAATTTCATAATGAATAAACATTTATTTATTTTTTAACATCGAAAATCCGGTGTTTCTATGTCAAACGGTTTTGTTATATTTCAGTCTTCTGTGATGTACAGTTGAAGTCGGAAGTTTACATACACTTAGGTTGAAGTCATTAAAACTCATTTTTCAACCACTCCACCGATTTCATGTTAAAAACTACTTGGTGCATGACAATTCTTCCAACAATTGTTTACAGAAATATTATTTCACTTATAATTCACTATATCACAATTCCAGTGGGTCAGAAGTTTACATACACTAAGTTGACTGAGTCTTAAACAGCTTGGAAAATTCCAGAAAATGATGTCATGGCTTTAGAAGCTTCTGATAGGCTAATTGACATCATTTGAATCAATTGGAGGTGTACCTGTGGATGTATTTCAAGTCCTACCTTCAAACTCAGTGCCTCCTTTGCTCGACATCATGGGAAAATCCTCCATTACCTAACTGTACAGCTAATTTAACCATGCAAAATGTTCACTTACCTGTGCATTTACCCAGTCTGTCTATTAAGTAAACTATTATTACCCTCGCTCATATCATACGCATTTTTAGCTACTGAAGTATTTCTCTGCCATCAACCTGTATAGTATAGTTAACCATCCAACATCCACCAATGTATAGTGTACATTTTCAGCCAACCACCCATACTATGCAATGTCTCTTTTATAGCTTTTATTTTTTTGCACTCCAGATATCTTGTATTTCTATACTTTTTCATACTGCCGCTCTATGTATCATGTACCGTGTATCTGTCTTTTGTGTACTTTTCGTTGTGGCATTTTGCACCTGCCCTGTGTTTTGTTGTAGCTGCTTGACAATGAAATTTCCCCCCCGGGGGATAAATAAAGTACCTATCTATCTATCTATCTATCTATCTATCTATCTATCTATCTATCTATCTATCTATCTATCTATCTATCTATCTATCTATCTATCTATCTATCTATCTATCTATTTTTTTCTTTTTGACCTCCACAAGTCTGGTTCATTCTTGGGAGAAATTTACATATGCCTGAATGTACCACGTTCATCTATAGTACGCAAGTATAAACACCATGGAACCACACAGCCGTCATACCGCTCAGGAAGGAGACTCGTTCTGTCTCCTAGAGATGAACGTACTTTGGTGCGAAAAGTGCAAATCAATCCTAGAACAAGAGCAAAGGACCTTGTGAAGTTGCTGGAGGAAACAGGTACAAAAAGGCCGCTCAGCAAGGAAGAAGCCACTGCTCCAAAACCGCCATAAAAAGCAAGACTACGGTTTGCAACTGCACATGGGGACAAAGATCGTACTTTTTGGAGAAATGTCCTCTGGTCTGATGAAACAAAAATATAACTCTTTGGCCATAATGACCATCGTTATGTTTGGAGGAAAAAGGGGGAGGCTTGCAAGCCAAAGACACCATCTCAATCGTGAAGCACAGGGGTGGCAGCATCATGTTGTGGGGGTGCTTTGCTGCAGGAGGGACTGGTGCACTTCACAAAATAGATGGCATCATGAGGAAGGAAAATTATGTGGATACATTGAAGCAACATCTCAAGACATCAGTCAGGAAGTTAAAGCTTGGTTGCTAATGTCCTTCCAAATGGACAATGATCCCAAGCATACTTCCAAACTTGTAGCAAAATGGCTTAAGAACAACAAAGTCAAGGTATTGGAGTGGCCATCACAAAGCCCTGACCTCAATCCTATAGAACATTTGTGGGAAGAACTGAAAAAGTGTGTGCGAGCAAGGAGGCCTACAAACCTGACTCAGTTACACCAGTTCTGTCAGGAGGAATGGGCCAGAATTCACCCAACTTATTGTGGGAAGTTTGTGGAAGGGTACCCAAAATGTTTGACCCAAGTTAAACAATTTAAAGGCAATGCTACCAAATACTAATTGAGTGTATGTAAACCTCTGACATACTGGGAATGTGATGAAAGGAAAAAAAGCTTAAATAAATAATTATCTCTACTATTATTATAAAATAAAGTGGTGATCCTAACTGACCTAAGAAAGGGAATTTTTACTAGGATTAAATGTCAGGAATTGTGAAAAACTGAGTTTAAATGTATTCGGCTAAGGTGTATGTAAACTTCCGACTTCAACTGTATAGACAGATATACAGTACATAGAATGGAGAGATACAGTGTGCATTTCAGAGATTCACCACATAATAATATATGCCATTTAGCAGACACTTTTATCCAAAGAGACTATCAGTGATGCATGCACCCATTTTGTTGTATTGGAGGCCCGGGGAATCAAACCCAAAATCTTTGTGTTGCAAGCACCATTTGCTACCAACTGAGCCATAAAGGACAGACCCAATGCAGCAGCCAGAGGATACAGTGAGAGTAATGGCGAGACAGAGGCATCTAATTGACCTGGTTGCTGGTTCAATAGAGATCATTGCCCCACCATGACCACCACGACCACAGCTAACCAACCGTATCTCAATCATGACCAGCTGACCACTGATCTCTGAGGCATGACCAGCTACTGTACCAACCCACCACCTCTGATTAAACCACTATGACCACAGCGATATGGCTGAGCAACCAAATACATCCCAGTCAGTACACTATTACCCTTATAAGACTACTGACTTGAGCTGAACTGAGCCAAGCTGAGCCATGTCAAGCTGTACCGCAGCCTGGTTGCATGGACCATGCTGAAAAGCACAATGTGAAAGGAAACAATGCTAGCCAGCGAAGTAGATAATTCAGGTCAGCAAAAAAGTGTGAAAAGGGTATAGTGTTCCTGCTGGTACAGTACTTTTATTTGGGTTTTTTTTTTACACACAGGGTATAAAGCATTTGTCTTGGTTATCTATTTATCTGCTATTTTGTACTGAAAGCTATATATTTTCAAAAAAATAACACTTACAGAAGAGTATCTATGAAAAGTGTCTTCAGAGATAGGCGCTTTCCTGCTCTGATAGATGTATACCCTGAAATAAATGGTTCCTCCTCTTCCCTCAATACATCCTAATATAGAGAGGTCAGTCGTTGACACTTGTTGAATATCACTGTGCTGGGAGAGACACATAGAGAGGCACAACATAATATGTCTAAGAAAGAGGGGCCAAATACATACATATAGCCATATAGCCATCTCGTATTTACGAGACCACACTCAGTATCAACTGGTATTAGTAGACCACTGACCACTGATGAGAAGAGATTAAAGGAACAAATATGTTTTATTTTATACAACGGGTGGTTTGGAATTCTTAGAATGATATACTAGACAACATACACATGGCCAGTACATTCATAAAAAGTGCCATTGTTTACATTGTTACCTAGCAACGCACTACCTCTACTACTACTACTAGAGATTCACAGTCTCATCTGCCCCAGCCATGAAATGTATAAACTTCATCTCCACTCTAAAAAGCATCTAGAGCAGGGATCATCAACTAGATTCAGCCGCGGGCCGACCATGAATACAAATAATTTTAAGACTACAAAATACCCACAAGAAGCCCAAACAGAAATATTGAACTAAAACATAATCTTTTCAAACCTTGCTTACATTTGCATACAATCATGTATCTCTCTATTATGTGTGGGAATACTTGGGAACCGATTTACAATTTGATGTCCTCTGTGTCCCAAAAAAACGAACGGGTCGGGTCAAGACAGCAGCTTTTTTCAGCCAATCGAAATCATGAATCAGCATCGTTTTTATGGATATATACAAAGAAATGTCAATAGAAAAACATTTAAAACTACATGAAATGCAGCTAGTTTGCTGTCTTTCCAGCTTCAGTGTGAAGTGCTTGTGTTAGCAGTGTAGCTGGCTAGCTAGCAAAGGTGTATTAGCCACCATAGCAACCATTTTTGGTTCAGCCCCTGGAGGAAATTAGGGTTAAGTGCCTTGCTCAAGGACACATCGACACGTATTTCACCTTGCTGGCTCAGGTATTCGAACCAGTGTCCTTTCGGATACTGGCCCAACACTCTAACCGCTAGGCTACCTGCGCGCCTAAGGCCGTGTGTCAGTGGCACAAACACACACACACACACACACACACACACACACACTATCACCACCCCCTCTCTCTCCACCTACCACACACACACTATCACCACCCCCTCTCTCTCCACCTACCACACACACACTATCACCACCCCCTCTCTCTCCACCTACCACACACACACCAGCAGACTGACAGGGTAATGTAATCGCAGCCGTACCTATCGCCCCAACAATCTACTCCTCTATTATAAACCTTTCACATGAATCCCTTTAAAGCTTTGAACTTTCCAGTGATTAACATCTTACACCCTGTCATGATTGCTATGCTCTTATTAAATGTTTCATTGTATTTATCATGAGAGGTATGACATTATAAATGGAAAAAGGCATTCAGATTTCTTTCAGCTCTCAAATGAAATGGGGAAAAGGAGCAAGTGAAATGAAAACGGAGAAGGAGATTATTATTACACTGATGATAGCCAAGGACTCTAATTTTATAAGTATTTTGGCCTTTATAAAGGACAGTGATGAGAGAAGTGGGAGTGAGAAAGAGAGAGAGAGGGGGGGAGAGATGAGAGAGAGAGTGATGATGGTAAAAAAAAGTGGAGGTAATTTGCATATGGAGTTCGGCATTAGGTGTGATTTGTATATTCAAAGCCTAAAAACGTCTTAGGTGGGCAGCGGGATGAGAGAATACAAGTCAGGAGTGAAAAGATCTTTGGATACTTGTCTGAAAGCAGCAAACTGAAAATATTGTATGTCAAAGTGATGAATCCTCTAAAATATAGAAAATAGAAGGGCATAAGCTGACAAAATGTGTAACGTTACCACACTAGCTCCGATTGGCCTACATGAAAACCGGCTAATTGTATTTGTGAAACATACCAAAAAAATTGTTCTATATAGTGCCAAATAAGGGTTATTAGCAGATCACCTTGTGGTGCTATATAGAAACTTTTTTTGAAGGTTCTATCAGGAACCAGGCCGATAAGGTTCTAAATGGAACTTTTATGGTGCTATAAAGAACCCTTTCCTAAGGTTCTACAAATAACCATTAGAAAAAGGTTCTATATAGCGCCAAAAAGGGTTTCTCTATGGTGAGAACCCTTTTTGGTGCTACATATAACCTTTATGGACCTTTATGTTAATTCACAAGTTGAATCAGGTGTGCTACTTCTGGAACAGCAGGGGGTCCCTGCGGAGAGGTTAGAGAACAACTGATTTACTAGTGATGTTATGTTTGATACAGGAGCTCTGAGGCATGCGTCGAAATCGCTAAGCTGCTAACTTCGAAGCCGTGTGCCAATGCGTTAATCACTTTATTAGAAGTATGTCATCAATGACGTCCAAAGCTTAGTTTGATCACATGCGTTTACGAAACAGCGGAGTAAAAAAAAAAAAAAAAAAGTATTAGGTAAACAATAGATAAGTAAAGAAATACTGTAGTTAATGATTAGCATTATCATGTAGGTGTTCCTTTTGTCCAGGTGGGAAAGGTAGTGTGGAGTGCAATAGAGATTGCATCATCTGTGGATCTGTTTGAGCGGTATTCAAATTAGAGTGGATCTAGGGTTTCTGGGATAATGGTGTTAATGTGAGCCATGACCAGCCATTCAAAGCACTTCATGGCTACAGACGTGAGTGCTATGGGTCTGTAGTCATTTACATTTCAGTCTTTCAGCAAACACACTTTTCCAGAGCAACATACAGTAGAGAGTGCATACATTCTCATCCTGGTACCCTGTGGGAATCGAACCCACAACCTTGGCATTTCAAGCGCCATGCTCTACCGACTGAGCTACAGGGGCTCCAATTTAGGCAGGTTATGGTGGTTTGCTTGAAACATATTGGTATTACAGACTCAATCAGGGACATGTTGAAAGTGTAATTGAAGACACTTGCCAGTTGGTCAGCGCATGCTTGGAGTACGCGTTCTAGTAATCTGTCTGGCCCTGTAGCCTTGTGAATGTGGTCACATCGGCTACGGATGAGCGCGATCACACAGTCATCCGGAAACGCTGATGCTCTCAGGCATGCATCAGTGTTGCTTGCCTCGAAGCGAGCTTAGAAGTGATTTAGCTCGTCTGGTAGCCTCGTGTCATTGGGCAGCTTGCGGCTGTGCTTCCCTTTGTAGTCTGTAATAGTTTGCAGACCCTGCCACATCCGACGAGAGTATTGGCACTTTGCCTGTTTGATGGTTCGTCTGAGGGCGTAGCGGGATTTCTTATAAGCGTCCGGGTTAGAGTCCCGGTCCTTGAAGAAGGCAGCTCTACCCTTTAGCTCAATGCGGATGTTGCCTGTAATCCATGGTTTCTGGTTGGGGTATGTAGGTACAGTTACTGTGGGGATGACATCATCGATCCACTTATTGATGAAGCCAGTAACTGATGCGGTATACTCCTCAATGCTATCGGAAAAATCCTGGAACATATTCCAGTCTGTGCTAGCAAAACAGTCCTGTGGCTTAGCATCTGCGTCATCTGACCACTTCTTTATTGACCAAGTCAATGTGCTTCCTGCTCCTTAATTTTAGCTTGTAAACAGGAATCAGGAGGATGGAAATATGGTCAGATTTGCCAAATGGAGGGCAAGGCAGAGATTTGTACGCGTCTCTGTATGTGGAGTAATGGTGGTCAACAGTTTTTTTCCTCTGGTTGCACATTTAACATGCTGGTAGAAATGACGTGAATCTTCCTTAGATTTCATGCGCCAGCTGTTCTATCTAGCCGGTGCAGCGTATATCCCGCCAGCTAAATGTTATCAATGTCGTTGTTCAGCCACAACGCCGCGAAACAAAAGATATTACAGTTTTTGATGTCCCGTTGGTAGGATATTCGTGATCGTACCTCGTCTAATTTATTGTCCAATGATTGTACGTTGGCTAGTAATACTGATGGTAAAGGCAGCTTTCCAAATCGCCGTCGGCGGATCCTTACAAGGCACCCCGACCTCCATCTCTTTCTCCGGCCAATGACGGGGATTTGGGCCTTGTCGGGTGTCTGAAGTACATCCTCCGAGTCGGGCTCATTTTCAAAAAAATTCAGAAACATTATGAACAAAATAAGTTACAAATAATGCAAAAAAACACACATAATAGCACAATTAGTTAGGCGCTTGTAAAACGGCTGCCTTTACCTCTGGTGCCATTTTACAAAATGTTACACTGATTTTGCAGTGGTTCTGGTGCTTTCTTTGATTAAGCTGCTTTCAAACACCAACCTCTACTGGATACCGTACTTATAAATATATACTGAACAAAAATATAAACGCAACATGTAAAGTGAAATATAAAATATCCCAGAAATTTTGCATATGAACAAAAAGCTTATTTCTCTCAAATTTTGTGCACAAATTTGTTTACATCCCTGTTAGTGAGCATTTCTCCTTTGCCAAGATAATCCATCCACTTGACAGGTGTGGCATATCAAGAAGCTAATTAAACATCATGATCCTTACACAGGTGCACCTTGCGCTAGGGACAATAGAAGGCCGAGTTTTGAGGGAGCGTAAACTTGACATGCTGACTGCAGGAATGCCCAGAGTTTTTGCCACAGAATTGAATGTTAATTTCTCTACCATAAGCCGCCTCCAATGTCGTTTTAGAGAATTTGGCAGTACGTCTAACCAGCCTCACAATCACAGACCACGTGTAACCATGCCAGCCCAGGACCTCCACATTCGTCTGAGACAAGCTGATGAAACAGGAGTATTTCTGTCTGTAATAAAGCCCTTTTGTGGGAAAAAACTCATTGTGATTGGCTCCGCATGTGCCCAGTCATTTGAAATCCATAGATTAGGGCCTTTCAATTGACTGATTTTCTTTTATGAACTGTAACAAAGTCAAATCGTTGAAAATGTTGCATTTATATTTTTGTTCAGTGTAGTTAGGATTCTGTACATGTAATTTCACCTGAACGGTAGCTTAGCAGGTAGAGTAGGGAACTATGGAACATTCAGAGAAATGAGTTTGAATCCTGTTGAAGGCACACTATTTTGATATTTTTTTATGTGAAACAACACTTTATGCACTGTTATTTAAATAAGTTGTTTTAGTATAGTATAGTATAGTTGTTTTAGTATAGTATACGCTTCTGTATTAAGCATCCTAAATAATACCATAGATTCATTTTTTTTTTATAGTAAACTTGATGGCACAAAAATGGAAGCATGATGTAAGAAGAGAACCTGGTAGTCCAACTGATTATAGAATACTAAAGCCAACAACTTACCGCTGCACCACAGAGTTCTGATGAAAACAAACCTATTTTCAACACAATTGCCTGGAAAGCCTCAATTCCCCATCACTATGATTTAGACAAGACCTTACATGAATCTTTCACGAGATACTGTCACTGGCCATAGTCTTACTTCATATGGTCATGTATAACGCAACATATTAGATAAACTGGAATGACACTCTCACTCGCGGTTACACAAAAAAAACTGTGCGTAAACTACGCCCCAAATATTCAAATGAGACGCCACCCCTTTATTTTAATTATCACTAAAAGATGAAAGAACCCTTTTCTGAACTGCAAAGAACCATTGAAGTGCTCAAAGGGTTCTTTGCATCCTTACATGTTGACCACACTGCTTGAGTTGCGCGAGTGAGCGTACCAAAATAAATGTTCACATTTCCCAGGAGAAATTAGCTAGCAACATTTCCATGAATGTTTCATGTGTTTCGACCTATCCCCAGATTAATATAATTGGTTCAGAGTTCGTTTTTATATTTCAACCTGCGTGTCCTGATCGTGTCTGGTGTGGATAGACAAAATTAACATGAACGATGGGGCACGCGCGTGTCAGCATGTTATGGTTCCACATGGAACCATTACCCACCCTTACAAAATAACCCTTGAGGAAACCTCTTTGCTAAGTCTGTGGCAATACTATTTTATGGCTACAATAAACTTTAAGGACAAAGCATTTATTTCAAAAATATACATTTGGGATCGAGAATTGCACTGGGATTAGAATTGGGATTTGTAGAAATTGGTATTTTCCATTTGTCCAGAAATCATAATTTCTGATCAGACAGACGACTAGAGAATACTCTCACACAATAATAATGAAACACTTACTTCAACTGAACTTTCATTTTCCATTCCCATCTATAAATCAATTTTAACAGCATATTTCATATTTTATCAGTGGAGAAAAGATTCTGCATTGAGTTAAGAACAAATTCTTATTTCCAATAACAGCCTACCGGGAACAGTGAGTTAAGTTCCTTGTTCAGGGGCAGAACGACAGATTATTTACCTTGTCATCTCACTAGGCTACCTGCCTCCCCAAAGAAGAAGGAGAGATTACTCTAAACTAATTAAGTTTCCTCTTTTATCTTTGGATTAATTGTCGCAGTAGACTCAAAATGGGTCAAAATTCTACAAACATCCAGATTTTTTTTATTTATTTCAGGTAAAATAACAACCCAATGTTTATTTCCCAGGAGAAATTAGCTAGCAACATTTCCATGAATGTTTCATGTGTTTCGACCTATCCCCAGATTAATATAATTGGTTCAGAGTTCGTTTTTATATTTCAACCTGCGTGTCCTGATCGTGTCTGGTGTGGATAGACAAAATTAACATGAACGATGGGGCACGCGCGTGTCAGCATGTTATGGTTCCACATGGAACCATTACCCACCCTTACAAAATAACCCTTGAGGAAACCTCTTTGCTAAGTCTGTGGCAATACTATTTTATGGCTACAATAAACTTTAAGGACAAAGCATGTATTTCAAAAATATACATTTGGGATCGAGAATTGCACTGGGATTAGAATTGGGATTTGTAGAAATTGGTATTTTCCATTTGTCCAGAAATCATAATTTCTGATCAGACAGACGACTAGAGAATACTCTCACACAATAATAATGAAACACTGTTACTTCAACTGACATCACTTTCATTTTCCATTCCCATCTATAAATCAATTTTAACAGCATATTTCATATTTTATCAGTGGAGAAAAGATTCTGCATTGAAAGGGATCCATCCGTGTACAGTACCAGCCTTACCATGTGTAATCCACACAGCATCCCAAATAGCACCCTATTCCCTTTTTAGTGCACTAGTTTTCCAAAGTCAAAAGTAGTGCACTACATAGGGAATAGGGTGTCCTTTTGGAGACAGTCACTGCCTATATTACCTACTTCCTTCCACTATAAGCCAGATAATTAAACATGTTCTCCTTTCAAGTAGTCCTTCAGCAGTTCAAAAGCTTCATTTTAAAGACGTGCAAAGCTAATCTGAATCAGTAGGTGATTGAGGGAACATGGAGGGAACATCATTAACATGAAAGAGAAGTGACGTGGCAAACTGCATGCTCCTTTCCTGGTGAAATTACACTTTTTGGCAGAATGTTCACGGTGATATGAATATGTAATATGAATATAGAGTATAATATCGTCCATGACCACAATATGTCAAATGCTAGATGCTTGCAATGCCAAAACATGTACAGAGGCAATGTTTGTCACTATGTGTGCAAGTTATGTGTTTGTGTGTGTGTGTGTGTTGGGGTGTCAGTGTAAGTGCGTGTGGGTTGGGTCCAGTGCTTGTGCATAGAGTCAGTGCAAGAAAGTTAGTGTAAAAAAGGTCAAAGCAGGTAGTCTGGCTAGCCATTTGATTAGCTATTCAGCAGTATTGGTTAGCAGTCATGTGTTGGGGGTAGAAGCTGTTCAGGGTTCTGTTGGTGCCAGACTTGGTGCACTGGTACCGCTTGCCGTGCCGTAGCAGAGAGAACAGTTTATGGCTTGGGTGGAAGGAGTCTTTGACAATTTTTTGGATCTTCCTCTAACACCACCTGGTATAGTGGCCCTGGATGGCAAGGAGCTCAGCCCCAGTGATGTGGAACCGTATTCGGCAGTACTAACCACCCTCTGTAGCGCCTTGCGGTCGGGTGCCTTGCAGTTGCTGTACCAAGCGGTGATGCAGCCAGTCAAGATCAAATCAAATCAAATTGTATTTGTCATATGTGCCGAATACAACAGGTTTAGACCTTACCGTGAAATTGTTACTTACAAGCCCTTAACCAACAATGCAGTTCAAGAAAAAGTTAAGAAACTATTTACTAAATAAACTACAGTAAAAAATAATAAAAAGTAACACAATAAAATAACAATAACGAGGCTATATACAGGGGGTACCGGTACCGAGTCAATGTGCAGGGGTACAGGTTAGTCAGGGTAATTTGTACATGTAGGTAGGGGTAAAGTGACTATGCATAGATAATAAACAGCGAGTAGCAGCAGTGTAAAAACAAATGGGGTGGGGTGTCAATGTAAATAGTCTGGGTGGCCATATATTAATTGTTCAGCAGTGTTATGGTTTGGGAGTAGAAGCTGGTACGAAGCCTTTTGGTCCTAGACTTGGAGCTCCGGTACCACTTGCCGTGCGATAGCAGAGAGAACAATCTATGACTTGGGTGACTGGAGTCTTTGACATTTTGTGGGCCTTCCTCTGACACCGCCTAGTATATAGGTCTTGGATGGCAGGAAGCTTGGCCCCAGTGATGTACAGTCGTGGCCAAAAGTTTTGAGAATGACACAAGTATTGGTCTTCACAAAGTTTGCTGCCTCAGTGTTGATGATGGCAATTTGCATTTACTCCAGAATGTCATGAAGAGTGATCAGATGAATTGCAATTAATTGCAAAGTCCCTCTTTGCCATGAAAATGAACTTGATCCCAAAAAACATTTCCACTGCATTTCAGCCCTGCCACAAAAGGACCAGCTGCCATCATGTCAGTGATTGTCTTGTTAACACAGGTGAGTGTTGACGAGGACAAGGCTGGATATCACTCTGTCATGATGATTGAATCAGAATAACAGACTGGAAGCTTTAAAAGGAGGGTGGTGCTTGAAATCATTGTTCTTCCTCTGTCAACCAAGGTTACCTGCAAGGAAACACGTGCCGTCATCATTGCTTTGCACAAAAAGGGCTTCACAGGCAAGGATATTGCTGCTGGTAAGATTGCACCTAAATCAATCCTTTATCGGATCATCAAGAACTTCAAGGAGAGAGGTTCAATTGTTGTGAAGAAGGGTTCAGGGCACCCAAGAAAGTCCAGCAAGCGCCAGGACCGTCTCCTAAAGTTGATTCAGCCGCGGGATCGGGGCACCACCAGTGCAGAGCTTGCTCAGGAATGGCAGCAGGCAGGTGTGAGTGCATCTGCACGCACAGTGAGGCGAAGACTTTTGGAGGATGGCCTGGTGTCAAGAAGGGCAGCAAAGAAGCCACTTCTCTCCAGGGACAGACTGATATTCTGCAAAAGGTACAGGGATTGTACTGCTGAGTACTGGGGTAGAGTTATTTTCTCTGATGAATCCCCTTTCCGATTGTTTGGGCCATCCGGAAAACACCTTGTCCGGAGAAGACAAGGTGAGCGATACCATCAGTCCTGTGTCATGCCAACAGTAAAGCATCCTCAGACCATTCATGTGTGGGGTTGCTTCTCAGCCAAGGGAGTGGGCTCATTCACCATTTTGCCTAAGAACACAGCCATGAATAAAGAATGGTACCAACACATCCTCTGAGAGCAACTTCTCCCAACCATCCAAGAACAGTTTGGTGACAACCAATGCCTTTTCCAGCATGATGGAGCACCTTGCCATAAGGCAAAAGTGATAACTAAGTGGCTCGGGGAACAAAACATCGACATTTTGGGTCCATGGCCAGGAAACTCCCCAGACCTTAATCCCATTGAGAACTTGTGGTCGATCCTCAAGAGGCGGGTGGACAAACAAAAACCCACAACTTCTGACAAACTCCAAGCATTGATTATGCAAGAATGGCCTGCCATCAGTCAGGATGTGGCCAAAAAGTTAATTGAAAGCATGCCAGGGCGGATTGCAGAGGTCTTGAAAAAGAAGGGTCAACACTGCAAATATTGACTCTGCATAAACTGAATGTCATTGCCAATGAAAGCCTATGGAATACTTGTAATTATACTTCAGTGTACCATAGTAACTACTGACATAAAGATCTAAGAACACTGAAGCAGCAAACTTTGTGGAGACCAATACTGTCATTCTCAAAACTGTATATACACGGATGTTTGCATGTGGTTATTTTACTTTAGTGCAAATTATAAGTCGCTGTGGATAAAACACTCTGATAATTGACTTAAGCTTTTACAGCAGTGGACTAAATCAGGGTCACACAGAGTGATTCTTGGTAGTCTTAAACAAATCTACAGTAAATCTCACACATGGTTATGGGCTTAAAAAAAGAAGCCACCTGTACCATTTCAGACATAAATGTATTTCATTTTGAGTTTGCATCCCAATATTACAGTTTATATATATCACATAAGACTGAAATATAACAAAACCGTTTGACACAGAAACACCGTCCATCGGACTGCCAGGTGGTCAACACTCCAGAGAACGCGTTTCCACTGCTCCAGAGTCCAATGGCGGCAAGCTTTACACCACTCCAGTCAACGTTTGTAATTGTCAATGAAAGCCTTTGACACTTATGGAATACTTGTAATTATACTTCAGTGTACCATAGTAACTACTGACATAAAGATCTAAGAACACTGAAGCAGCAAACTTTGTGGAGACCAATACCAATACTCGACCGTACGCACTACCCTCTGTAGATGTCGATCAGTTGCCATACCAGTCGGTGATGCAACCGGTCAGGATGCTCTCAATGGTGCAGCTGTAGAACTTTTTGAGGATCCGGGGACTCATGCCAACTCTTTTAAGTCTCCTGTGGTCTGCTTGAAACAATTTGTTATTACAGACTGGGTCAGAGATAGGTCAAAAATGCCAGCTGGTCTGTGCATGCTCAGAGTACGTGTCCTGTTATTCATTCTGGCCTTGCGAATGTTAACCTGTTTAAAGGTCTTATCACATTTGCTATGGAGAGTGATATCACACAGTCGTCCACAACAGCTGGTGATCTCATGCATGGTTCAGTGTTGCTTGCCCCAAAGCGAGCATAGAAGGTATTTAGCTCGTCTGGTAGGCTAGCGTTGCTGTGCAGCTCGCGGCTTGGTTTCCCTTTGTAATGCGTGATAGTTTGCAAGCCCTGCCATGCCCGTCGAGTGTCAGAGCCTGCGTAGTAGGATTCGATCCTAGTCCTGTATTGATGGTTTGCCTGTCTGATGGCTCATCTGAGGTCATAGCGGGATTCCTTATAAGCGTCCGGATTAGTGCTAAATGTTTAAAACCAGGTTTATGTTGTTCTCTAGATCTCGTTATATTGACCCCCATGACCCAATTTGAGCAAGTTCCCCATTATAAGTAGTTTGGTATTTGGATTGACGATAAGCTATCTTTTAAAACACATATTTAAAAATGTACAAAAAAGCTGATAATTAAGATTGGTTCCTTTTATAGAAAGAAATCCTGCCTCACTTTTGAAAGTAGGAGGAAGATTGTTCAAGCAACGCGTCTCCAAGTACTTGATTATGGTGATATAATCTACATGCATGCGGCAGCCTCTGTTTTTAAAACCTTTGAATCACTAAGCACTGCGTTTTATCACTGGGGACAATTTTCGTACAAATCACTGCATTTTTTTAAAGTTCTGTTGTCTGGGAGTCTAACAGAAGGGCCCTGCATTGGCCCAGCATTGACTACTTTTTGTATATAAAGTGATTCTTCAGAGACTCCCCCACTACCTCACCTCACATATTAATTGAAGATCCAGCTATTTTCAGCCCCGATCTCTGGACTGGAGGTCTCCACTGAGCTGAGAAAAAAAAAAAAAGTTTTTATGCCCCCAGCTCATGGAATAGCCTTCAGGCCATCTTGAAGTTATATTCTCTTGTCTCAGTTTAGATCGAGTTTAAGGGAGAGGAATGTGAGAGCCTGCCTCTCTTTTGCCGCCATTTCCTCTTTCGAGTGTCGGGCATTAAGGCCTGGTCTGGAGTAAGAGGAACTTCCAGAGCTGCAGATTCATTGAATGAGAAATGTTCATCCAAATAGAGGTTGGTGATCACTGTTCTGATGTCCAGAAGCTGCTTTTGGTCATAGAAAATGATGGTGGAGACATCATGTACAAAAAAAGTACAAAAACGAACCAATCCCCTTTCATCACCCTGAGTGTGCTCTTGTCTTAGACTCTGTGGACAACCGGATCTCCTCTCTTGCCTTAATTAAGGAATTTCCCTTTGGGTATCAATCAATTATTTATCTCTCTTATGCTTACTTCCAGAGTGTACTACATTACCTGACAGAGGCAATACAGCACACAAAGGATGGGCTGTAAAAGTAACACAGATGTACCCAGTGGAAACTTGCATTTAACATTTGCACTGCACCTTTCCTCCTTCAGATGGATGGATAATTAAAAAGGATGTTCATTTGCTGAACTGCATTATTAATTGTGTCTTCCGTGAGGGGCATAACATGGTGCCATGCAGAAAGAGAGAGAGAGAGAGAGAGAGAGAGAGAGAGAGAGAGAGAGAGAGAGAGAGAGAGAGAGAGAGAGAGACAGAGACAGAGAGAGGGATCGAGAGAGAGAGAGGGATCGAGAGAGAGAGGGATCGAGAGAGAGAGGGATCGAGAGAGACAGAGAGAGACAGAGACAGAGAGAGAGAGAGAGAGAGAGAGAGAGAGAGAGAGAGAGAGAGAGAGAGAGAGAGAGAGAGAGAGAGAGAGAGAGAGAGAGAGAGAGAGGGATCGAGAGGGGGATCAAGAGAGGGAGAGAGAAGGAAAGAAACAGTACAGTATAGCTGTAAGGTTACTGAGGAGTCAGTGGGACAAGGTAAAACAGGAGAGAGAGGAGGACATTACCACCTGGTCAGGAGTGTAGCAGGTTGGATGATGAATATGGCTGGCGCGGATCCAGGAGCTATTTTTACTACTGGTCCAGTGATCATACACAGGGAGCAGAGGGGGCTGCGCTGTCCTTGGAGGATAGTCCACACTGGCTGGCTGACACTCTGTGCATTAGAGTTAGCTTGCCCGGTGCCCCAGGTAGTCGGAAATGTAACTTTAGGACCAATGGATTGGTTTAAAATGTTTAAAAGAGAGAGAGAGAGAGAGAGAGAGAGAGAGAGAGAGAGAGAGAGAGAGAGAGAGAGAGAGAGAGAGAGACAGAGAGACAGAGAGAGTGAGAGAGTGAGAGAGAGAGAGAGCGAGAGAGACCGAGAGAGAGAGAGAGAGAGAGAGACCGAGAGAGAAAGAGAGAGAGAGAGCGAGAGCGAGAGCGTGAGATTGCCCAGAGCACGCCTCACTCCCATATCTATTCTTAATAACTCCCCATATCTTTTCTTGGTTTAAAGTGGAAATCTGCAGTTGCTACATACATTTTTGGACTTATAAATTAATTATAATTACCCATTGATTCTTGAAGAATATACATTTTAAATGCCTCATGAGCCTAGTTCAACTGTCCTACCCCATAAGAACACAATATATAAGTTTGTTTTACTCCAATGTTTGTAAACAAAATGCAAGTAAACAAACACTTTATAGCCTCAAAACATGGTTAAAGGTATAATGTTGATATCATGGATGGTTAGTTCTTGCATCCATAGTTATGTCTATGAATTTAAGAGTGGTTACATTTCTCCAGCCCCAACCCTCAGCTTTTTACCAAAACAGATGTGGGAGCATGCTTTGTTATTGTTTCAACCGCTGATTGCTGCTTTAAGAATGCCATTTCCAACACAGGAACACCGTGACATATTCATGTGTGCGAGTGTGTTGTGTACAATACGTGTGTCCGTGCAAGTATGCGTTGTGTAAAAACTGCATTCTGAGGAGGTATGTCGGTCTGCGCATTGGAGGCAAAGAGGAATTTACCTTGAGCAGGAGGACACAGTACTTCAAAATGTTAAACTTTGCAATAAAATAAAATAACCAACTTCAAAGTTCCTCTCAGTCTTTGTGTGGGTTTGGCGTTTGAGAGTCTGTCTCTGTAATAATTGTACAATACCTGCATAATGTTAAGATGATTTAAAAAAGCCATTGTGTGCGTCCCCAAATGGCACTCTAGTCACTATAG
This sequence comes from Thymallus thymallus, assembly GCA_023634145.1. Taxonomy (NCBI): domain Eukaryota; kingdom Metazoa; phylum Chordata; class Actinopteri; order Salmoniformes; family Salmonidae; genus Thymallus; species Thymallus thymallus. The sequence continues at coordinate 16,357,376 of CM042388.1, read as the reverse complement.
TGTACTAAATAGGGGATAGGGTGCAATTTTGGACACAGACATATTTTTCTCTATACTGTATCTAGAGGGTAATTATGCTAATTATTCATTGGTGTGTTAAATACATTTTGGTTATGAAAGCAGGTTAATTGTTCCTCAATTTTACCCCAAAAGGCTTTATTGAAATAATGAATTCCAATCGTGAATGTCCTTCTCCATAAGTGTCATTTCAGGGAGATTCTTCATAACACGTTATGACACGGTCATAGCGGCTGACATAACATTGTCATAACACTTTTAATGACACATATTTAGACATATATTGCAATATTTTATGGCTGGATATGAAACCTACATAAGAATGTCAAAGCCCACAAATCCTACCACAGAAGGCAAACCATTCCATTCTAACTGTAAATAGTATGTATGCAGGAACAGCACAAAAACACCCAATTATGACTGACATAAGGTCATAAATGTCATAGGCCTATCTGGCTTATATAATTACCTTTACAACAACAACAAAATGTCCTGTAATATATTCTATACATTTCCATGTTTATTCACAACATTGTTTTTGTAGTCCTCCATTTTGCTTTAATATACATGTATACTTAGTGCTACCACTAGGGGGAGATATTTCTTTTTTTTTCTACTTCATTACGAACCTTACTTAAAATAGGACATTTGTGGTTGGCCAGCGCACCATAGTCACTGACCAATAACCTGCATTAAAGGGAATGACCATTACGGAGGCCCCAATAAGGTCACTCTCTCACATGTGCAACAGTATAGGACAGAAATAAGAACATGAGGGATTTATTGGTTTGTTAGGTTTTTGATGTCTTGATCAATACTATTTTCATTGTGTCTGTTTATGTAGTGCATGAACACATTACATAATGTATGGAGTCAATATGAGACACAAATATGCAAAGACACATCTCAATATCACGTGTTGTGGATAACACTTAAAGATGCACTATGCTCCGGCATTTCATGGATGCAAAATGTCTAATAGTTCAACAAATATTTGTTTATGTAACAAAACAAGCAAGTATAGTGTGGAGAATCATTGTACCATCTAAACCACTGTGGAATATGTTTTCCATAACCAAAAATATTGCATTTTCAACTGTTTGAAGCTAGTGTACCAAACCGAAAGTAAAAGACATAAAAAAAAATCTACCTCGTGTTAGACTTGCTTTCAATGAGAATGACAGATCTATAACACACATTTCAGGATGCAGCTCTACAAAACTAAACTACATCCTCTTCCTAACATGTTTAAGGTAATAAACCACAACATCAAAGAGATGGGTCTATGTGAACTGTGTACATAAACATCTAACTGAAAGAGAATACTCCTAATTCTCTCATGTCCACAACACATTTTCAAGAATGTACTTTTTTATTTAATGTGTACTGAATGTAAATAACTTCCTAGAATAATTACGGACCATAGGTCATTGTCCTTCACGTTTAAGCTCAATCCTCCTATGCCAACACGTTACGTGGAGATAAGGACTTTCCCTTATACTGCATATTAACACTACATTTATTTTTGGAAATAAATGTAAATAATGAAGTATGCCAAACTGTTGTCTGAGAAGCACTTAAAGCATATATGAGTGGTTGTTTCCTCGTCTTCACATAAGAAAAAGAAGACTCATAAAGATTTAGAAATACTAGAACAGAAGATCCATGACTTCGAAAGAACAGTTTAGATAGAAATGTTGACACCTTTCAACATTTGAACACTTTGATGCTCCAATATAACACAATAACACAGCCAATCTGCAGATATTTCTGCCATGAAATCCAAGAAACAAAATGTTGAACAAGGTGAAAGTGCATGGAAAATGCTTGCTTGGCAAATGAAGAAAGAGGAAGAGGAACGTACTATCCATAGCATTCGAAACCCAGATGGAAACATAACAATGGATCCATCTGAAATTAACTCAGTGTCACACGCTGATCTGTACGCTGATACTCAGTCATTAAAAAATGTATCACAAACTGTATCAATTTGAAAACAAAAGTTCAAAAGAGGCTATAGACAATATCCTTAATAAGGACATTTTACCAATTATAAGTAAACCAAACTAAATTAATATGGATAGAAACTTTACCCAGGGTGAACTGTTGGAGGCCATCAATAATCTACGAAATGGGAAATCTCCTGGTAATGATGGATTCCCAGTGGAATTTTACAGACACTTTAGTCCCCAATTACTAAAGCCTATGTTTAGTCCCACTATGCTGGCTTGCAAAGTGATGTGTAATTCCTATTGGAATCCAGCCAAAATGGGGATAGCCGACATTCCCTTCCCATTCAGAATGACTGCAAGGGTTGGGAACACTAAGATAAGAGACTACCTTAAACTTGTGATGTTATGTTTGATTCCGCAGCGCCAAGGCATGCGTCAAAATCGCTAAGCAGTTTACCTTGAAGCAATGTGTACCGATGCTTGTATCACTTTATCCAAAGCACATGATCAATGACGTCCGAAGCTTAGTTTCATTGAAAAACCACCTAATTGGTTTGGTAGAAGACAAAAAGGCCCCCCTGCACACGTGCTATGGCGTGTGGGACGTCATCTATAATAACTATAATAATAACCAGCAGATGCCACTAGTGTACACTATGTTGATCAAAGCCTTGAGTAATTAACCTATTTTCGACACAATTGGCTGGAAATGTTCAATGCTTCAGGAAGCTTTGTTCCCCATCACTACCTTAAACAACTAAACTGGAACAACCATTTTAGATTGGAATAGTTAAAAAATATATATGTGATTTATATTTGAGTAGCATGAGATTAATTAACCAATCAATGTACATGCAAAAACATAGATATTGAAACAAACAATTCTAAAACTCAACCTGCACTAGAGCATGCAAATATGATAATGATGGTCGTGGTTTTGATTCAACTCTGGTTATTAAAACCAACACTGGGGTTATTTTACACCACTGAGTGTTAATTTAAATCTTTACAGTGTTCATTTCAATATTGAATCAACACCAATGTGCGGTGTGCTATGAAAGGGACACATCTGCAATATTCCATACTTTTCCAGAACCTTTTAGAATTCTGAAGAACCCCACACTTAACTCAAAGGATCTTTATCAGCCAATAGTTCTTTACGGAACCTTAAGAGCTGAGGAAGAACCATTTAAGAACCTTTATTTTTTTAAGGGGATGCAGTCAGTGATGTGGGTCTAACTCCTCACAACATTAACTCGTACGTCCTGCGGAGAGAGCCCTTTGCCCTGTGGTGGAAGCAACGTAAACCAACACTAACTAACTATGTTTACAATATCCCTATATGTTGTACCACCTTTAGTAAGAACCTATAGTATACAGCAGCCCATGCAATCAGTGAGGTGGGTCGCCTCCCCACAACATGACTCATAAATCTAGCAGGGAGAGCACTGCTGTGGAAGCAACAGCAGTCAACACTAACTAACTATCTGTAGGTTTTACCATCCGCACTAAAGAGAGAACCTACAATACATACACGATCCCACGTGTTTCAGTGAGCCTACATACACAAGTTCCTGTAGTCAGCCACAGCATGAGTTCATAAATCCTGCAGAGAGTGAGAGAGCCCGGAGGCCTGGGGTGGAAGCAACAGCAACCAACACTAATTACCAGTAGAAGGATGAGGGGTCAGGGTCTGTGTAACATTAACATTAATAAACACCATTTTTCTATTCCTAAACTTGTCATGTAGCACTTTGGCTAATAAGGAGTATAGTCCATGTACGACAGACAAGGTACGGGGCATGAATACACACGTGTAACCAGGGACACAAGCAAACCTTTACGTATGCTTTTATCCTCGATATATCCACTAGTCACACCTTGTGTTTCAAATTAATTCACTTACAGACACACATCATAGTCTTTCCCAGAAGTTTACAGACAGATCTACACACTAAGAAAAGAGGGTTCCTCAAGGGTTCTTTGGGAAGGGTGATGGTTCTATGAGGCTAAAGTTCAATGGTTATTTGCAGTTCAGAAAAGGGTTGGACATACTGCCAAATTCTCTAAAACGACGTTGGAGGCAGCTTATGGAAGAGAAATTAACATTCAATTCTCTGGCAACAGCTCTGGTGGGCATTCCTGCAGTCAGCATGCCAATTGCACGCTCCCTCAAAACACAAGACCAATGTGGCAGGGTCTACAGACAATCACGGACGAGCTAAACACCTTCTTCGCCCGTTTTGAGGATAACACAGTGCCACCGACGCGGCCCGCTCCAAAGGACTGTGAGCTCTCGTTCTCCGTGGCCGACGTAAGTAAGACATTTAAGTGTGTTAACCCTCGCAAGGCTGGCGGCCCAGACGGCATCCCTACCCGTGTCCTCAGAGAATGCGCAGACCAGCTGGCTAGAGTGTTTACAGACATATTCAATCTCTCCCTATCCCTACTTGTCCCCACTTGCCTCAAGATGTCCACCATTGTTCCTGTACCTAAGAAAGCAAAGGTAACTGAGCTAAATGACTATCGCCCCGTAGCACCCACCTCTGTCATCATGAAGTGCTTTGAGAGGCTAGTTAAGGATCATATCACCTCCACCTTACCTGACATCCTAGACCCAATTTGCTTACCGCCCCAATAGATCCACAGACGACGCAATCGCCATCACACTGCCCTATCCCATCTGGACAAGAGAATGCCTTCAACACCCTAGTACCCTCCAAGCTCATCATTAAACTGTACACATCACTGACGATCTGAAATGGTCCACCCACACAGACAGTGTGGTGAAGAAGGAGCTACAGCGCCTGTTCAATCTCAGGAAGCTGAAGAAATTTGGCTTGGCCTCTAAGACCCTCAAAAACGTTTACAGATACACAATTGAGAGCATCCTGTCGGGCTGTATCACGGCCTGGTATGGCAACTGCACCGCCCACAACCGCACGGCTATCCAGAGGGTGGTGTGGTCTGCCCAATGCATCACCGGGGCCACACTTCCTGCCCTCCAGGATACCTACAGCACCCAGTGTCATAGGAAGGCCAAAAAGATCATCAAGGACATCAACCACCCGAGCCACGGCCTGTTCACCCCGCTATCATCCAGAAGGCGAGGTCAGTAAGCTGGGACCGAGAGACTGAAAAACAGCTTCTATCTCAAGGCCATCAGACTGTTAAATAGCCATCACTAGCCGGCTACCGATTGCTGCCCTTTATACATAGACATGGAATCACTGGCCACTTTGATAATGGAACACTAGACACTTTAATAATGTTTACATACTGCTTAATCATCTCATATGTATATACTGTATTCTGTTCTACTGTATTTTAGTTAATGCCACTCAGACATTGCTCGTCCTAATATTTATATATTTCTAAATTCCATTCTTTTACTTTTAGATTTGTGTGTATTGTTGTGAATTGTTAGATACTACTACACTGTTGGAGCTAGAACACAAGCATTTCACTACAATCAGAATAACATCATGATAACACATTTCTGGTATCCTTTACTCTTCACATGTTGCATTTATAATTTTGTTCAGTATACATTTCAGGTAGTAATCCTCCAAAATTTGGTGGTCAGAGGATAAAGTAGCCATGAAATTATGTTGTTGCCCATGTGTAATCATAGCTAACCAGCTGGTTCATGTAGCCATCAGCTCCCGAGTCTAGCTAGATAGCTAGCTAGCTTAGCTAGCAAGCTATCATCGTCACGAACTAGCACTTCACATAGGCTAGCTGAGCTGTATTATTAGAAACTAGAGATTACTCAAATCCTGTAGTTCACTAGCAAGTCCACCTCGGCAGGAATATTAGATTAGTCTTTTGATTTTAAGATAACCTTCAATATAGTTTGTCGTTACGGATCCAAGGCGAGAGAAACTGTCCACTATGTTTCTTGTTTTGGTCAGGGCTCAGAGTTGGCATATTGATATTTTGAACACTGGCAATATTGCCATAAACAGTGTGGATAACAGGGAATTGTCAATGGCTTGGAACCCCATTTCAACGAATCAGATTGCAAATTGCAGTACAGTACAGCACACAATCAGAGATAGAGAATAGCGCTAATGTCAGACACAGAATCTCAAAAAGCAATACAAAAAATATGTAAATCAGTGTATTTATTTGTATTCAAATGTTTTACTTTCTTGTCTGTCTGATAGTCAGCCTGTATTACATCATTGATGAGGTGCTTTAACTAGAATGAGATGTGTTTGCTACAGTACCGTAGCTTTAAGCTTCACAGGGTTTTTAAGTTAGCGTAAAAGCTCATCAAAGAGCTACAGCATCTCCTAATAGAAATATGCATACATACAGTGTGGTTGCTTCATAAGAGCCTCTTTCATTGTGAGCCAAAGAGCTACGAAGAGCCTTTGTGTTAGCGGCAGGTATGAATCTCATTAAAGATCTCTCACACTCACTCACACACACACAAACACACACACGCATGACTAATAGCTAGTAGTTTGAACCGTGCTGAGGGTTTCAGCAAAACGTCTGTTCTCTACAAAGTGAGCCATTATACGCTTATCAATGAGCCAGCGTCTCTCTTTGATCTCTCTTTTTAACTGCTGAGTTTTTTCTCTCCTAAAAAAAAATCACCTTTGAGTAGAGAAGACATTTTGGGATAAGATGCCACTGTCCTCTCCTTCTGTCATCTTCCCTTTATTCCTGGTAAAGGGAAGATAAAAATAACACAAAGAAAGCTGTCACTCTCTCTCAGGGTCCCCCCTAACCCTTGTACCATCTAATCCACCCTCTCCTGAGTTTGGGACTCAGGGACGACCATCAGCACCAGCAGGGGTCAGGATCAAAGGGTGGGGGGAAGAGAGGAGAGAAGAGAAGAGAAGAGAAGAGAAGAGAAGAGAAGAGAAGAGAAGAGAAGAGAAGAGAAGAGAGAGAGACAGTGAGAAAAAGAGCAAGAGAGTGAGCGAGAGCGAGAGAGGAGACTGAATGACCTTGGACCAAAGTCCTTTTAAAGACAATGCTGGGAAGGAACAGAACATTCACAGGCCACACCGTACTATAGTATATTCACTATTCACACTGCATGTTTGTATGCTCAGGAAGACAGACTGAATGCACTAGAGACAGGACCTTTTTATGGACACATGTTGGAGACTGTGGGAGACATTGCAATGTCTGAAACGGAGGATCGATGAAATTAGAGAAATTGCAGAAAGATTGTTGTTATTTTTGTCCAGTTTGTTCAGTGTTTTTATTACTTTAACTGTCTTGTGTAAGTCAACAACTATAGACGCATGCACACACGTACGCACATGCTGCTTCTGTGGAGACAGATACCCAGGGAGAGGTCATCTTTATGCGGAGACGACTCTGTTCGACTGGGGCTACTCAGGCACCCTTGACATTTCCTGGCCATATCCTGGCTATGTCTACAGGACAAATGTCTATGACTGCCCATGTGGAACAGGAGGTTTCAGATCAATATCTGGGGTGTCATTTCGGCAGTTGCCATACCACCTAGCTCAAGACCAACAATTTAAAATAGGCTAATAAAATAATTCCCAATCACAATTGGGGATCAGGACCTCACCCTGCAGTACCTATGAGTTTACCAGTCAAAGGGTTAGAGGTTCCAAGCCTGTTCTTTTCATTCTTATTTCCATAGTCTTACCAACTCATAGGGTCATTGTCAAGCCAAACGATCGTAGGAGTTGTCTACATCACAAACAGATCAGGGACCAGGCTAGCTCATCATTACTGCTAATCACAGGGGGCTCCAGAAGTGTAACTAGATCAGTTTGTGAATGTCATGCTAAACAACCGAGAAAAAAAAAACTGATCTGGGACCAGGCTACAGTAGATCATCATAGATGCTAATCACAGCAGAGTCAGGGAGTTTCTACTGTATTTAACCAGTGAAATTAGTTGATGATGTATAAAGGTCAGGATGAGGCAGGAGACTGTAGTGAGTGGGACGGCTTCATTAATCTTGGTCTGCATCCCAAATGGAACCCTATCCCCTACATAGTGCACTACCCTGGCCATGGTCAAAAGTAGTGCACTATGTAGAGGATAGGGTGCCATTTTGGAGGGGTTCATTAAACCTGGACTGTGGCTTCTCTCAGGCTCCACTGAGTTCTCAGAGTAGGTCTAATGAAACGCTACAGACTACAGGCTCTCTTCTAAAATTATGCATGTTGAGGGGTAAATAACTAGCATTTTTGGGTCGTAGAAAAGCGTTATATATGTTATTACAATGCGTTGGACCATGGTTGTGGTAGATGAACAGTCAAGGTGCCTTCTATTCAAATAGTTTTGTGTATATAAAGGTAAATAAACACATTTAAATAAAAGAAAATAGCAATTATTTTACTGGAATAATTCCATTGTACTTTTACTGGTTGGTTACGAGAACAGTTGACTGGATGTCGTTGTCACTTTGCTGCCTTCCACTTCCCCCTTCCACTTCCACTTCCCCCTTCCACTTCCGTGTCCCCCTCCAGCTTCCCCCTTCCGCTTCCCCCTTCCACTTCCACTTCCCCCTTCCATTGTACTTTTACTGGTTGGTTACGAGAACTGTTGACTGGATGTCGTTGTCACTTTGCTGCCTTCCACTTCCCCCTTCCACTTCCACTTCCCCCTTTCACTTCCGTGTCCCCCTCCAGCTTCCCCCTTTCGCCTCCCCCTTCCAGATCCACTTCCCACCCCACTTCCCCCTTCCACATCCACTTCACACTTCCACTTCCCCCTCCGCTTCCCCCTACACTTACAAATCCCCTTCCACTTCCTCCTCCCCCTTCCGCTAACCCCTTCCACTTCCCCCTTCCACTTCCCCTTGTCACTTTCCCCTTCCACTACCCTTTCCGCTACCCCCTTCCACGATCCCTTCAACTTCCCCCTTCCACTTCAACGACGACATTCATTGTGATGTGGACGGGAATCTTATGGCCAAATGCTCAAGACAGGCTTGATCCAAATTAATGTAACGTGTGCTAAATGTTATGTTTTGTTTTCATTTAGTTAATTTGTTTTATTTAACTGCGTACATTTGATTATAGAGAGTATACCTATGTTACAATTATATCTGAAAAATTTAAACAAATTTGGCCAAATGATTGTAAAGGATGTCTTTATTGATCACAACTTGATTACACATAGGATAGATATTATGGAAATTATAGATTCTGTAAATGTTGGGTAATGTAAGTGTATTGCCTAATGTGAAAACTGTCTAATCTGTCTTTTACAGTACTGTAGCATATTACTTTCAGCACATCTAAGGGCAATTTGAAACATGTATCTTGCATTGTTTGTTATTGGATTCACTCGTAGTTAAAACGACTAAACTGAAAAGATATCATTATGTTGTGTTTTGGTAATTAAACCATATGTTCTCATGACATTTCACGAGAAACTTATATTTTGAATCAATGTTTGTGTGGTGAGAGATGTTTACAATCCAAATGAATGCACAATGGCAAGTTTTGAATAAAAGACTGGCTGCGTTACAAGTGTGATTAGTTTGGAGTTATGTACTAAGAGTTGTGAGGTTTTACCACATACTTGCGATAATAGCACCAAAGCGATCAACAAAAACTGTAAAATAGTCTCAAAACTGCCAACCCTGCCAACAAGACAATCCAGGTAAGCTAAAGCAAACACTCAAAGAGTTTTAAAGATTTTGAATAGTTTTTGAACCCAGGCCTGACAGGGATATGATACAGTGCCACTCAAGGTCATGGTGTTCAAAAGTAGTCCATGAAGTAAGAAATAGATAGGTAGGTAGGTAGGTAGGTAGGTAGGTAGGTAGGTAGGTACTTTATTGATCCCCCGGGGGGGAAATTTCATTGTCAAGCAGCTACACAAAACACAGGGCAGGTGGAAAATGCCACAACGAAAGTACACAAAAGACAGATACACGGTACATGATACATGATACATTGAGCGGTAGTATGAAAAAGTATAGAAATACAAGATAGGGTGCTATTTGGGATGCACACCACATCCCAGCAGCCTGCATGGTGCTAGCTGACTGATTGATTAGGAGTGTACGGAGCAGCTGGCTGTGTGGAAGCAGGAAGGTGACTGGCGGAATCACCAGGTGTCTTCAATCAATTATGGTCGCTTCTTTCTCTATCCACTTCTCCCCCTCCCCAGTTTTCCCTCTACCTCTTCAGTCCCTCTCTCCATCTCTCCACCTTCCCTTCTTCCCCTCCCCACAGTCCCTTTCTCCATTTCTCCACCTTCCCTTCTTCCCCTCCCCACAGTTCCTCTCTCCATCTCTCCATCTCTCCACCTTCCTTTCTTCCCCTCCCCACAGTCCCTCTCCTCATCTCTCCATCTTCCCTTCTCCACCGCCCCACAGTTTTCCCTCTACCTCTTCTGTCCCTCTCTCCATCTTCCCATCTTCCCCTCCCCACAGTCCCTCTCTCCATCCCCTCTTTTCCCTCCCCATTGTCCCCATCTCGCCACATCTCTCCATCCCCACCTCCCCTAAGTCCCCTCTCCATCTCTCTCCATCACCCACCAAGCCTTCGTCTCCTCGCCCCCCTACAAAATGCTATCCCACATGAAAAGAATACTACAGTTTACTATAGAATACTACAGTACTTGAACTGTAGTATACTGTACAATACTATACTACACACTGTAGTATCCCTCGATCATGTGTAGTACTTACTTTAGAATGTTGTAGTATACTGTAGAATACTATAGTAAATACTACAGTATAATACAGACCATAAAAACAACAGTAAAATACTACAGTAAGGTTTACAAAAACACTACAGTTTATACTTCAGTAATATCTGCAAAAACACTACAGTCCAAAAAAACACTACTGGAATTACTATAGTATACACTATAGTACTAATTTGCATATACCCTGCTCATCCCCCTCCGCCAAATCCCAATGTGTGCCACCCATAAGTAAGAAACCTACATGCCAACTACAGACCATATTGTGTTTCTTACAGATTATGCTATAGTAATGTCTACCAAAACATTCAGCAAAAACACTACAGTAATTACTATAGTATATACTTGAAAAAATAATAATAATAATATATATATATATATTATTACAGCCATGTCTGCTAAACTGCATTTAGTGTGGGTATTGTCTGAGTACAACCTGTAAGGTTACAGTTGTTCAAAGACAATGAACACTTTACTTTAGCCTTCATAAACTGCAGTGGAAATGGAAAATAGCCATTCAAATTCAGGCTGCATACCTGTGTGAGTGATTTAATTTGCGATAGAGACAGCATTTATATCATTTAAAATGGGGCCCCTGGTCTTTAACGCTCTTATAGACCTTGAGGTCGGTTCCCCATCCCTCTCCTCCTTCCCCCCTCATCCCCCACTTCTCTCCTCTGCATAGGTCATTAAAGTAATATGACATGTTAGTGTAGCCCTTACTAAATGAGCAGTCCAATGTATCAAAGGCAGTGTGGTCTCGGAATGTCGGAATGCCAGTTCATTGAGCTTACTGTAGCATGCAGGCATTATTCTAAATAACATCTGTGAGTGCTGTTGAGTCAGACAGCTAACTTTCCTGCATCCAGCTCACTAAAGTGCCTTTGCAACTCTTTGCTAGGTAAGAAAAGTTATGAAATACCAAAAATGATATGTTGGATGTTCACTTAACCAATATCCAACAGACATTTGCTTGACTTGCGATGGAAGTAGTGCAGGAGCTCAAAATTCACAAATGACTATGCTATAGAGACCTCTGATAATTCACTGTTATGGGTTCATACACATTTTCAATGACTTCTAACCACATTTTACGAACTATTATTATAGCCTAAATGAAAAAGTAAGCATTATTGACAACTGGAAATCTGCTGTGTTTGATCACATGTAGACCGACCACCTCCAGCCGTTGTGCCTTTGATCCATCTGTATATACAGTGCCTTCAGAAAGTAATCAGACCCCTTGACATTTTGTTAAGTTACAGCCTTATTCTAAAATAAAAACATATCCTCAGCAATCTACACACAATACCCCATAATGACAAAGTAAAAACTGTTTTTTAGAAATTTTTGCAACTGTATTAAATATAAAAAAACAGAAATACATTATTTACATAAGTATTAAGCGATGCAACTTGAAATTGAGCTCAGGTGCATCCTGTTTCCATCGATCATCCCTGAGATATTTGTACAACTTGATTGGAGTCCACCTGTGGTAAATTCAATTGATTGGACATGATTTGGAAAGGCACACACCTGTCCATATAAAGTTCCACAGTTGACAGTGCATGTCAGAGCAAAAACCAAGCCATGAGGTCAAAGGAATTGTCCTTAGAGCACAGAGACCCTGAAGAAGGGTACCAAAACATTTCTGCAGCATTGAAGTTCCCCAATAACACAGTGGCCTCCATCATTCTTAAATGGAAGAAGTTTGGAACCACCAAGACGCTTCATAGAGCTGGCCGTCCAGCCAAACTGAGCAATCAGGGGAGAAGGGCCTTGGTCAGGTAGCAGTACACAGCCCATTTAAAAGAACCCTTTACTTATTTGAAACACAAACAGTAATTTCAAGGGTTACATTAGCATTAAATCTGTATGACATACTAGTGTAATCATTTCCTGGATGTAATTTAGCTGTTAAAACATTTATCTCATTGTGAAACAATGACCTTGAAATGTCACACACTGCCTTTTATGAACGATCCTGAGCTCGTATTACGCATGTCTGAAGCATAGAAGCATTGATCGCCTTTTACCTACATGCTCTTATTTTATCTCCAGAGACAACCACGATCGCTGATTTAGTTGGAAGTGGATAGTTGTAGTTTTGTGTAGAAACGGGTCAATAAAAAAAGTAAATAAAAGAGAAGAAAATAGATGGGTCTGGGCAGGGGTGAGCAGGGGGTCTGGGCAGGGGTGACCAGGTGGATCTGGGCAGGGGTGAGCAGGACATAATGAGACCGGGACATAATGAGAATGGGACATAATGAGAGTGGGACATAATGAGACCGGGACATAATGAGACCGGGACACAATGAGAGCAGGACATAATGAGAGCGGGACATGAGACCGGGACATAATGAGAGTGGGACATACTGAGAGTGGGACATAATGAGAGTGGGACATAATGAGAGCGGGACATAATGAGAGCGGGACATAATGAGTATTCTAGGTCATCTCAACCCATCTACAACATCACGGAAAGACAATCCAGCTCTGAAGGCCTTGAGTTAAGGGCTAATATATCTCCTCATATAAACCTGTGGGTGGAAGAAAGGTGTCTCCTGAATCACTGAGTATCGGTCTTGTGTTTGTGCCAGTACTATTTGAAATCAGTTCAGATACTTTATGTACTTTATTGAGCTATCCTGGGTTAATGGACCAATAGAATGGTCCCAAAACTGTAAACTCAGCCCATCTGGCACTCCAGGGAGGCTAGAGAAAACAGTCAACGTATTTGAAAGATTTCAAATAGTATAAACACTGGTCTGATTTGTGCCTGTTTAAAATGCCTTCATCAAACAATTAAACACACACACACCCACACACCATAATGTTGAGTCAATCAGTCCTGGCCAGGCAGTGTAGACGACGCCCCTCGTTAGCTTTGACCTTGGTTGATAATAATGACACTAAACAGCCTGTGTGTGTGTGTGTGTGTGTGTGTGTGTGTGTGTGTGTGTGTGCGCGTGGTGGGGTTGGGGGGTAACGACACCATGATTAAAGAATTATGTGGGAGAGCACGGTACGCCTCCCAACATACACAATCACTCACCTGGGTCTGGGGACGACTGCTAGGGTTTGATAACACACACACACACACACACACACACACCAAATTGTTTGTGCATAATGTTGAGTCAGGCGGTGTAGCAACAGGCGGTGTAGCAACAAGATCAAGCTCCCCAATCCCCCCCTTCCCCATAACAAGTGTAAATATTGGACTATAAATTGTGTTAATGTATTATATACTGATACTAAAATGTTTATTCTATTCTACTGAGACATTATTGTTTAAAAAAAAAAAAAATTATTATTTAAATTATTATTTAAAATGACTGCCTACACCGGCCAAACCCAGACGACGCTGGGCCAATTGTGCGCCGCCCTATGGGACTCCCAATCACGGCCGGTTGTGATACAGCCTGGATTTGAACCAGGTTGTCTGTAGTGACACCTATAGCACTGAGATACAGTGCCTTAGACCACTGCGCCACTTGGGAGAATTGTCGAGAAGGAACCTGTAAGTAAGCATTTTGTTGGACGGTGTATACCATATACGACTAACAACAGTTTATCTTCTAAATTTGACGTAGTATGGATGAACGTCTGTTTTTGGTGCATTACTTCTGTGTGGTTAATTCAGGGTTAAAACAGAAACAACTCAAAGGATTAAATGTAGGTATTAATTCTGCGTGGTTAAGGTTAGGGCTATGGTTTAAAACAAAACAATAAAAAAATACGTGCCATTTGGTATTGTCAATATTCACAGAATTCTCTCGGCTTGCTAGAGCATATAAACTGCCTTAGGGCAGTGGTCTGAGCACTGTGCTCCGGCTCCTAGCATCACAAGTTTGATCCCAGTGCTAGGCAATTGTCGAGGAAGGCATATATTAATGTTCTCAGAACTTTTTTAAACATCCAAAATCGCATTTATAGTGATCAGTCTACATGTAGACCACAGGTGTCAAACTCATTATGGAGGGCTCAGTGTCTGCGGGTTTTCGCTCTTCCCTTGTACTTGATTGATGAATTAAGGTCACTAATAATTAGTAAGGAACTCCCCCCATCTGGTTGTCTAGGTTTTAAAACCAAAAAACTAGGCCCTCCATGGAATGAGTTTGTCACCCCTGGTCTAGGGGTAAACTACAAAGGTTTGATAACACTTGCATACATGTACACAGGCACGCGCACGCACGCACGCACGCACACACACACACACACACGCTTAAGAGTTACAGAATGTGTGATAGAAATGTCAAGGTAATTTCTGATTGAGCCTACATATGCAGTGTTTACCGTGAATGCAGTCTTCGTTAAAAATACAAAATACTGTATGTTACAATCTCCCCTTAGCGAGCCTTTGACTCTCAAACTATTTCCCCGCAGTCTCTCCTACTAGCAAAGCAAGGAAATTCTGACAAAGATTTCTGGATATTTTTTAAACAAAATTAAAAGAAATGTTACGAGTAATGTTAATGTTACGAGTAAAGTAGGAAGCCCAGGTTTCAATAGGCAATAAGATATCAATGTGTCAAGAAAGGAGTGTGGTTTTATGCATTGACTGAACGGGGGCTGATAATTATGTATTTTTTTTACTTTTTTACCCCACTGGTCTCAGGAAGAAATTACGAGTCCTCATTGTCCGTGACAGAGACAAGATCGAGACACTCAATATTTGGTCTCGAAACCGGACTCAAGTACTATAACACTGCCCTTGACTATAGTTTCATGTTTCATGTTTACTGCATTTACAGTCGTATGCAAAAGTTTGGGCACCCCTCTAAGGCTGCATAATAATTTACTCTGTCGTCACAGAAAATGATCACAGTGGCATGCCATTCATTTTCTAATAAAAGCTGAGTACTGGGGTATTGTCCAGACAAAGATTTTTAGTGTAGCAATATTAAGTTGTATGAAATTAAATCAGATGTGAAAAATAGGCTATGCAAAAATGTGGGCACCCTTGTCATTCTGTTGATTTGAATACCTGTAATTCCTTAGCACTGATTAATTTGAACACACAATTGGTTTGGTGAGCTCATTAAGCCTTGAACTTCATAGACAAGTGCATCCAATCATGAGAAAGGGTATTTAAGGTGGCCAATTGCAAGTTGTTGTTCTCTTTGACTCTCCTCTGAGGAGTGGCAACATGGGGGCCTCAAAACAACTCTCAAATGACCTGAAAACAAAGATTGTTCAACATTATGGTTTAGGGGAAGGCTACAAAAAGCTATCGCAGAGATGTAAGCTGTCAGTGTCCACTGTGAGGAACATAGTGAGGAAATGGAAGACCACAGGCACAGTTCTTGTTAAGGCCAGAAGTGGCAGGCCAAGAAAAATATCTTGCTGCAGATGGTGTCACTGTGCATCGTTCAACAATTCAGCGCACTTTGCACAAGGAGAAGCTGTACGGGAGAGTGATGCGGAAGAAGCCTTTTCTGCACACACGCCACAAACGCACATTTGGACAAGCCAGCTTCATTTTGGAATAAGGTGCTGTGGACTGATGAAACAAAGATTGAGTTATTTGGTCATAACAAGGGGCATTATGCATGGCGGCAAAAGAACACAGCGTTCCAAGGTAAACACTTGCTACCCACAGTAAAATTTGGTGGGGGTTCCATCATGCTGTGGGGCTGTGTGGCCAGTGCCGGTACTGGGAATCTTGTTAAAGTTGAGGGTCGCATGGATTCCACTCAATATCAGCAGATTCTTGGGAATAATGTTGAAGAATCAGTCACAAAGTTGAAGTTACGCCGGGGCTGGATATTTCAACAAGACAACGACCCAAAACACTGCTCAAAATCTACCCGGACATTTATGCAGAGGAACAAGTACAATGTTCTGGAATGGCCATCCCAGTCCCCAGACCTGAATATCATTGAGAATCTGTGGGATGATTTGAAGCGGGCTGTCCATGCTCGGCAACCATCAAACCTAACTGAACTGGGCTGCGGAGGAATGTAAGGAGAATTGGTCCAAAATACCTTCATCCAGAATCCAGACACTCATTAGAGGCTATAGGAAGTGTCTAGAGGCTGTTATTTTAGCAAAAGGAGGCTCTACTAAATATTGATGTGATTTTTCTGTTGGGGTGCCCAAATTTATGCAACTGTCTAATTTCGTTTTGATGCATATTGCACATTTTCTGTTAATCCAATAAACCTAATTTCACTACTGAAATATGACAGTGTCCATCAGTTGTTTGATAGATCAAAATGAAATTGCTAATCCAAACACCCAATTATTTATAAATGGAAATCATGGAAATTGTCAGGGGTGCCAAAACTTTTGCATACGACTGTATGTACTGTATACATATACTTAGTCGGAAGTTTACATACACTTAGTTCTGGCAAGTCGGTTAGGACATCTACCTTGTGCATGACACGCAAGTAATTCTTCCAACAATTGTTTACAGACAGATTATATCACTTATAATTCACTATATCACAATTCCAGTGGGTCAGAAGTTTACATACACTAAGTTGACTGTGCTTTTAAACAGCTTGGAAAATTCCAGAAAATTATGTCATGGCTTTAGAAGCTTCTGATAGGCTAATTGACATCATTTGAGTCAATTGGCAGTGTACCTGTGGATTTATTTCAAGGCCTACCTTCAAACTCAGTGCCTCTTTGCTCGACATCATGGGAAAATCTAAGCAAAATCAGCCAAGACCTCAGAAAGAAAAATGGTAGACCTCCACAAGTCTGGTTCATCCTTGGGAGCAATTTCCAAACGCCTGAAGGTACCACGTTCATCTGTACAAACAATAGTACGCAAGTATAAATACCATGGGACCACGCAGCCATCATACCGCTCAGGAAAGAGACGCGTTCTGTCTCCTAGAGATTAACGTACTTTAGTGCAAATCAATCCCAGAACAAGCAGCGGAGGGTTCGAGACGGACTCGTCGGAGGAGGACGATAACGACGACGTGTTTCGGGTCCCTCACTCGTGGGGGCTCCTGGAGGAGACCTCACCGGAGGGGGATAGGCGATGGGGAGAGGAAGATCGGGGCAATCCCAGCCCTCCAATGCCAGTTCCCAACCCAGTGCCTCCAGCGCCGTCCCAGAGCTCGGTACGGTCCGTGCCGACTCCACGCACCACACCATCGGTGCGCTCTCAGCACCCGGAGAGGCTGGAGGAAGAGGATCGCCCACCACTTCGTCTTCCCACGATCCACGATAGGGAGAGACCGGAAGGTTTTTTCAAGAGATCAGAGGAGGAGCAGACGAGGTGGTGGAGAGCCTGGAACACTCTTCCTCTGGAGGCGCCGAGGGATCCGCGGATCCTCCAAATAGGGGAGGAGAAGTATTCCCAGCTCCGATGGGCTCTAGTGACGAGGCTTATGGCTAGACGGGAACCTCCAGCGATGGTCCGCAACCCGGAGCCTCCAGCGAAGGTCCGCAGCCCGGAACCTCCAGCGAAGGTCCGCAGCCCGGAACCTCCAGCGAAGGTCTGCAGCCCGGCACCTCCAGCGAAGGTCCGCAGCCCGGAACCTCCAGCGAAGGTCCGCAGCCCGGAACCTACAGCTCCACCGGTGCCCATTCCGGGTCCAGCCGTCTGCTCCGCTCCAGTGCCTGAGCAGTCCGGTGCCCAGGCCCGGTCATAAGGAAGGGGCATGGGAAGAAACTGTCCACTTCACCGGAGCCAGTACCGCCACCGACGGACTAATCTTCCCTCCCGAATACCCCCCCCCCATGTATTTGTGTTTTTTTTTTGTGGTTGGCGTCTGGGAGTCCGCGCCTTTGGGGGGGGGTACTGTCAGGCTCTGGCCATAGAGAAGCCTATTTGCTTCTCTATGTATCCATGGTCAGAATCTGACAGGTCTATTATTTCTGGCTTTGTGTGGTGTTTTGGTGTTGTATCCCTAGTTAGAGGCAGCTGCACTGCATTATCTCTAATTAGGGATCCTACATATGTTTGTGGGTCGTTATATATGTCTACATGTCATGAAGTAAGTGTGCTTTACGTTTGATTGCTGGATTGTGTTTCATTTTGTATAGTTCGTCAGTTTGTTGATTTATTCATTAAAAAGAAATGTCGAACTATTCCTGCGCTGCGCCTTGGTCTGTATATGCACCCTTTCGTGACAATGATAGACTACTAGAGGAACAAACACTGAGTTGTAAAGAAAGGAATGTCAACTAACATGATAAACTCCCTGTAACATGATCAAAAGTAATTTACTACAATATTGCCAAACAAAACCATCTCCCCCTATCTTTCTCAAGCAGGACAGAAATGAACAAAGTGGGCTTTCTTCTCCTGCTTTCTTGCTATCCCTCCATCATTACTTCATGCTCACATCCATCAACACAGACAAAATGGACACCACATATTTCCCTGGCTTCTGTGTGTGCGTGTGTGTGTTCGTGTGTGCAGATCACTCATCATGCCTGTCTCTTCTGTCCAGGATAAATACTTTTTTAAAATAAGTTATAAAAAGTTTATAATTACCTGCCTGTTATTAAAAGTGGCAATCATTTTATATCACACACGCACTCAGGTTTACATACACACATACATGAACGCGCGCACACACACGAACACACAGACACATACACACGCCGTACAAAGGGGAATCTAATAACTGTGCTGTGGCGCCTGTGTTATAAACACATATAAAGAAGTAGAGAGAAGGGTGGTACTGAGATGTGTTGCAGTAAGCAAAACATTTAGCAGCACAACAGGAAGCTAATCTGTGTGTCTGAAGGTGTTAAAGTGACACAAACACATACACACACACCCCTGTTTGTTTCTATATTCATACCGTTGTAGTAGTATCGCTCTAACCTGTTTCTCTGATGATACCTTGCTGGTAGGCCCCTGGTTCTCATATGTGATAATTTAAGTGTAATTCCATTGGTGGCTAGGTATGTCTCTTGCGTGATAGATACAACATAGAGAGAGAGAGAGATAAACAAGATAGAGAGAGAAAGAGAGAGAGAGAGAGAGAGAGAGAGAGAGAGATTGATTGAGAGAGAGAGAGATTGAGAGAGAGATTGCGACTGAGCGGGAGAGTGAGAACACTCAAGATCAAGATTGATAGAGAGAGAGGCGAGAGGGGAGAGAAAAAGAGAAAGAAAGAGTGAAAGAAAGATTGAGAGAAAGAAAGAAAGACCTTGTTACTGCAGAGAGACACATCTGTAGGACAGCTCCACATGATTGATGGGTAATTGGGTGTTAGAGCCTGTTGAAATAGAACACAGGAACACTCTAGAATACTCAGATCAACCGGGAAATTCCACTTTCATGGAAATAGCAGTGGCAAGGTCAACACTGGTCTTTGCTCACAGGCTGTGGCACCTACCCTCATACAAGCCACAAACAAGTGCTTAGAGGGAGTCCATCCCAGAACTACAGATCTATTGTATAGCAGGCAACCCTTATGGTTGTAACGAACATATCTGCATATAACAGTTTTGGAAGGTAGAAACAAGTGATCAGAAGGAGGCCAACCTAGCCAGGTCCCAAATATGTTAGTGCAGGGGTTCCCAAACTATTACTACACACGACCCTAAATTGACACTAGAATATGCAGGGGACCCAATTTGGCTGTCCAGACATATATTAATGACATGAAATCACATTCTAATAGTGTAAGAGGTCCTTAGTTGACACTAAAAGGTTGTATTCTATACCCATTTGAAGATAAAACATTTATTTGATAAGATTACAGATTTTCTCATGGGACTCAATTTCAATCCCGACCCCAAGTTTGGGAACCACTGTGTTAGTGCATATAGCCAACTCCTATGGTCGTGCTAGCAAAGGAGTTGGGCTAACAAAGAGATCTGGGAAGAGGCTGAGTCCAAGCCAAGATTTTCTCAGGGGACTCAATTTCAATTTCAGGGATACATTATCTGAGATAGATCACTACGTTACAATATTCCTTAGATCAAGATTGATTTATAGCATGTCACAGATACATTTTGTATATTGTTTCAACTTGGCATAATTACTCATTGTCTTCTTCACGATGAGTGTTATTTCTATCTAATCCATGTCTGCATCCCATATGGCTCTCTATTCCCTACGTAGTGCACTACTTTTGACCAGAGCCCTGAGGGCTACACTCTTAAAAATAAATGTGCAACCCAATAAGGTTTTTGAGAGCAATGCCATAGGGGAACCATTTCAGGGTCTATGAACAACCATAAATGAGATGTATGTTCTTTGAAGAACCATACAAAAATCCCAATCCAGAAATGTTTCAGCCCTCCAGGACCGGAATTGAATAGCTGTAGGGTTTTAAGCCTTATTTGCATATTTCCCAGGGTGCCTTTCGAGTGAATTTTAGAGTATACCGGTAGCACCCCTGACTGTATTTGCTAGTGACAGAGTCTGACCTTCACCAAGTGAGTGAGATCATAAGTGAATATGTTGTCATTAAAATGAAATCCTTTAAGCCAATACATATTTCATAAGGTCTTCTTTTGAGGGCCTAGTAATACAGTGGCCTGAAACTCATAGTTTACAGGCCACATCAGACCTGCAAGTCACATTATGCTAGCATGTAAAGTGATGTGTAATTCCTATTGGAATCCAGCCAGAGTTAGGCTATCCAACAAGTGAAATTGTTATTCACCCGCAACCTGCATTCAGAATGACTGGCAGGGTTGGGACGACTAAGATATGATGGGCGTGGTTTTGGTTCAACTCTGGTAATTAACATCAGCACTGGGGTTATTTTACACCACTGAGTGTTAATTAAACTATTTACAGTGTTAATTGAACTAAAACTAGAAATATTACCCTGGCCAACTTGCTGTGTGTTATGAAAGGGACACATCTGCAGGCTTTCATACATTTCAAGAACCTTTTAGAATTCTTAAGTACCGTAGATGCTACGTCAAGAACCCCACACTTAACTCAGAGGTTTTTTTTTCAGTGTAGGGAGCTATTGGGAATGCAGACCATATCTGGTGAAGCAGGGTATTCTATGATACAGAGTCATGTTAAAGTCATGCTCCGTAACATTAATTAAATGCATTTAAGAAAATAACGCACCGATCCTGAATTGTCTCATTACCATGGATTCAATAATAATTAAAATATTCATCTGAGTACAGACAGGTTATTAAATTGAAAATGTCTCCATGCGTATCAACAGCGTAATGAGACTGGAACCACTGGAAAGAGGAGGAGGAAGAGGAAGGAAGAACGGGGGGAGCTAAATGTAGGTAGAGGGAGAAGACAGTAAGTTCCTGAATGCTCGTCACAACATCTCAGTGTGTCAGATCTCCTGCTTATCCAATCAGAGAGCCCCATTCAGACAGCCCTTCCCACCTCCCACTGGCACATCGACTTAACGCATCAGAGCGGAACACTGTCTTTACTGTGGGAAGGCGTTGCAGTGGCATCGATAATGAGATGGCTGTGTGTGTGTGACACGTGCCCACACAGACACACACTCACTCACACACACATTGACACACACACACTCCCTCGCCGGACCAATTGTTAATTAACCATAATGATGTAAACAAGAACCCCGATGAATTTCGCCGCCGAGCACCTACACAGGCTTCAGAGGTGTCAGGTGTTGGAGGATACTTTTATTTGATGGTGCTGCATATGCTTTTCTGTTTCTTGTCAGAAGCAAGATTCTACAGATGGTTCCTCTCTTTCTCTCAATGGTGCCAGGTATGAGAAGAGAGAAACACTGACTCGTTCAGATGAAAGGGAAGCCATTTGAATTCTTCCTCCTCCTCCTCTTCCTCTTCCTCCTCCTCCTCCTCCTCCTCCTCCTCCTCTAACATAGGCATCCCTTGGGACCAGACCTCTCTGTCCTTGAACTACATAGAGGTGTTGCTATTTCTGGTGTTGTAGCAAACAAGAGAAACCAACATGTTTCTGCTACCCTGAAATCTTCCCACCCTTGTACACCGTCACGGTGCCTCTACAATGTTTTATAGGGACCATATTTTTCTTCAGATTTCTGAAAGTTTAGTGAGGCAGAATTGGGAATAAACTTCACTGTCCTTGTATTACATCCTGTAAGGTGTTGCTATTGATGGTGGTGTAGTACAAAAAACTAAACTTAACAGTGATCCTTCTAACATTGTCACTCCTCTCGGTGCTGAGACTCATTTTACTTAATAATCTTCTACATCATCTATAGATTAGTCATGCGTAGAAATGTAATGTGGCCAATCAAGAAATAATTGCTGCCAATAGTGGGTTCTTCTATTTCAGTGTTTTATTCTCTCTCTTCTCTCTCTCTAAGATGTTAGTCTGCCTGAGGGAATGCTTGGATTGGAAGACCAGAAAAAAAGGAAAAAAGAAGACAGAGGGATCAAAGTTTTCTTGTTGCTACTCCCTAATTGTAAAGCAGAGGGACAGAGAGAGAGATAGAGAGACAGAGATAGAGAGAGACAGAGAGAGAGAGAGAGAGAGAGAGAGAGAGAGAGAGAGAGAGACAGAGAAAGAGACAGAGAGAGAGAGAGAGAGACCGAGAGAGACCGAGAGAGAGAGAGATATATAGAGAGAGAGAGAGAGATATAGAGAGAGATATAGAGACAGAGAGAGAGAGAGAGAGAGAGAGACAGAGATAGAGAGAGAGAGATAGAGAGAGAGAGAGAAGAAGAAAGAGAGCGGGAGAGAGTGATCAGCCTATTATTCTCTGATAGTGCTCATATTCTCCTGTTTAATTGATATGAAGCTCATTGTGGAACTCTTTCTCCCTCCGTATGACTTGGGATCTGTTTAATAAATACTGTTTCCACTGACAGTCTGACACTATGGTGGGTTGGGACTGTAATCTGTTTCATCAATACTATATTCACTGACAGTCTGACACTGTGGTGGGTTAGTTGGGGCTGTAATCTGTTTCATCAATACTATATTCACTGACAGTCTGACACTGTGGTTGGTTGGGACTGTAATCTGTTTCATCAATACTATATCCACTGACAGTCTGACACTGTGGTTGATTGGTTGGTTGGGACTGTAATCTGTTTCATCAATATTATATCCACTGACAGTCTGACACTGTGGTGGGTTAGTTGGGACTGTAATCTGTTTCATCAATACTATATTCACTGACAGTCTGACACTGTGGTGGGTTAGTTGGGACTGTTATCTGTTTCATCAATACTATATTCACTGACAGTCTAACACTGTGGTGGGTTAGTTGGGACTGTAATCTGTTTCATCAATACTATATTCACTGACAGTCTGACACTGTGGTGGGTTAGTTGGGACTGTAATCTGTTTCATCAATACTATATTCACTGACAGTCTAACACTGTGGTGGGTTAGTTGGGACTGTAATCTGTATCATCAATATTATATCCACTGACAGTCTGACAATGTGGTGGGTTGGCTGGGACTGTAATCTGTTTCATCAATACTATATTCACTGACAGTCTGACAATGTGGTGGGTTAGTTGGGACTGTAATCTGTTTCATCAATATTATATCCACTGACAGTCTGACAATGTGGTGGGTTGGCTGGGACTGTAATCTGTTTCATCAATACTATATTCACTGACACTGAGAAGTGTGTCTTTCCTGTCCTCTTCTCACAGCATCACACATGAGGGTATTACCTAGGAGGGTATTACCTAGGAGGGTATTACCTAGGATGATATTACCTAGGAGGGTATTATCTAGGAGGGTATTACCTAGGAGGGTATTATCTAGGAGGGTATTATCTAGTAGGGTATTACCTAGGAGGGTATTATCTAGTAGGATATTACCTAGGAGGGTATTACCTAGGAGGGTATTACCTAGGAGGGTATTATCTAGGAGGGTATTACCTAGGAGGGTATTACCTAGGAGGATATTACCCCAATCAGTATCTAGTTCATCCATGTGATAATAGGCCTTGCTCATGGGCACAACGGCAGTATCTCCAATCCACCCCTCCATCCCTTATCCCCCATCCCTCCACCCTCTACCCACTCAACCCTCCACCCCTCTACCCACCCAACCCTCCACCCCTCTACCCACCCAACCCTCCACTCCTCCATCCCTCTATCCCCATCTCCCCATCCCTCAACCCCTCCATCCCTTGACCCCTCCATACCGCCATCCCTCAAGCCCTCCATGCCACAGATCCACACAGCTCACCCCACTAGGAGGGTATTACCTAGTAGGATATTACCTAGGAGGGTATTACCTAGGAGGGTATTACCTAGGAGGGTATTACCTAGGAGGGTATTACCTAGGACGGTATTACCTAGGAGGGTATTACCTAGGAAGGTATTACCTAGGAAGGTATTATCTAGGAGGATATTACCCCCAATCAGTATCTAGTTCATCCATGTGATAATAGGCCTTGCTCAAGGGCACAATGGCAGTATCCCCAATCAATGAGTGGTTCATACATAACACTAAGCACATTCTGTGGCTTCCAGTAACCCTTTACCCACCCAACCTTCCACCCCTCTACCCACCCAACCCTCCACCCCTCCACCCCTCTACCCACCCAACCCTCCACTCCTCCACTCCTCTATCCCTCATCCCTCTACCTCTCCATCCCTCCACCCCTCCATGCCCCAGATCCACACAGCTCACCCCACTCCTCACCTGCCTGCATAAGGAGCAGGGGGAATGGTAAGATAACAGCCCTTGCCTAGGCAGGGCCCTTGTTTGGAGGGAGATCAGATGTCGGAGAGGAGGAAGGAGCTAAGAGGGATATCCAACATTGTCATGTCATGCCCCCTGACATTTGAACAGGGAATATTTTGGAACTTAGTTTAGCCTTGTGAAATATTAGAATATGTCAAATGTGACATTTCCCCAAACCTCGAGAGGTGTAATCAGGGATGATGGGGGATGGAGGTGGCTGTCTCCTGTGGAGTGTGCAGGGTAGGAAGCGGTGAGAGTGGAGCGTGGGGGTGGAAAGGAAAGGAAAGGCCCCAGAGACCAGAGTAAGGCTACTTTTGTGAATTCTGCTTCTTCACAATCTTTCACACAGTAACTGAAGAGAAATCAGTGACAGTGTTCACTAACAAACAGTGTTCTATTCTGGAACATAAAGACATATTCTATTTCATTCCGTGCTCTAAGTAATGATGCAGATGCCAAGAAGGTGAGAATCAACATGTCGTTAATTAGAACAAACACAGATTTTGATAACACCAACTGTGTATGTTCACAAAGGTGTAGCTACAACATATGGCTACAACGCAAACACACACACACACACACACACACACACACACACACACACACACACACACACACGCACACACACACACACAGGCTCACGCGCTCAGGCGCTCACACGCACCATTTCAAATGTTGAGACCACAGACCAGATGTTGCAGAGGAAAACAAATATGTTTCCTGGTGTGTTTGGAGTCAGAAAACAACATCCCAGGTATGTAACAATACAAGATCAGGTGTTCTATGATGTTCTAAATACAGATGCTTTGTCCAATCGCAAGACTACTGATATACCCCTGTATATAGCCTCATTACTAACCTGTACCCCTGCACGTTGACTCTGTACCGGTACCCCTGTATATAGCCTCATTACTAACCTGTACCCCTGCACGTTGACTCTGTACCGGTACCCCTGTATATAGATAGATAGATAGATAGATAGATAGATAGATAGATAGGTACTTTATTGATCCCCGGGGGGGAAATTTCATTGTCAAGCAGCTACAACAAAACACAGGGCAGGTGCAAAATGCCACAACGAAAGTACACAAAAGACAGATACACGGTACATGATACATAGAGCGGCAGTATGAAAAAGTATAGAAATACAAGATATCTGGAGTGCAAAAAAAAGCTATAAAAAGGACATTGCATAGTATAGGTGGTTGGCTGAATATGTACACTATACGTTGGTGGATGTTGGATGGTTAACTATACTATACAGGTCGATGGCAGAGAAATACTTCAGTAGCTAAAAATGCGTATGATATGAGCGAGGGTAATAATAGTTTACTTAATAGACAGACTGGGTAAATGAACAGGTAAGTGAAAATTTTGCATGGTTAAATTAGCTGTACAGTTAGGTATACAGTTATATTTACAGATAAGTGAATACTTGCATGTTTACACAAACTGTACAGGTAAATGACAGGAAGAGATACTTTAATAGCTAAATGTGTGTATGATATCATTGGGGTAATAATAGTAATTCCCTTAAAATACAGTCCTTAGTGCGCAGGGTTTAATTACAGACAACTGCACTTATTGCACATTCGATATACTAAAAGCAATGAGAAAAGGTGCAACTGGCAGGATACTAATATGCATTCCTGAGTGAATGCCTACGTCCAATAATTACTTACAATATTGCATGTGATATAATATAACAACTGTACATGAGTATGTATATACAGACCTGTATGAATAAATAGGTCCTGAGTGGATGAGTGCTGACGGACCAGAGTTACTCACGGATGGATGCATAATTGTTAAACTAGGTCCTAGCACCCCAACAGTTCCAGATCTATGTTGCCGACGGCACGGCACCCCGGTGAGGCATTATACAGTCTCATAGCCGCCGGCAGGAAGGACCTCCTGTAGCGCTCTCTGGCACACCGTGGTGGGATCAGTCTGTGACTGAAAGTGCTCCTCTGCGTCATAACCATAGCGTGCAGAGGGTGGGTGACGTTGTCCATGATGGCCAGCAGTTTGGCCAGGATCCGTCTCTCCGCCACCTCCTCTAGAGTGTCAAGGCTCATCCCCAGGACAGAGCTAGCCTTCCTGATCAGCTTATTTACCCGAGAAGCATCACCGGCTTTGATGTTTGCTCCCCAGCACACCACTGCAAAAAAGATGGCACTGGCCACCACAGACTGGTAGAAGGTATGCAGTAGTTTACTGCACACGTTGAAGGACCTGAGCCTCCTCAGAAAGTAGAGTCGGCTCTGGCCCTTTTGGTACAGGGCCCCGGTGTTACCAGCCCATTCCAGTCTGTTGTCCATATGGACACCCAGGAACTTGTATGACTCAACCATTTCCACATCCATCCCCTTTATAGGGACTGCAGTCAGTTGTGCCTTGGTTCTCCTGAAGTCCACCACCATCTCCTTAGTTTTGCTGATGTTGAGCTGAAGGTGGTTCTGCTCACACCACAACACAAAGTCACTGATTGTGCTCCTGTACTCCTCCTCCTGCCCACCCCTGATGCACCCTACAATAGCAGAGTCATCCGAGAACTTCTGTAGGTGGCATGTTTCAGAGTTATATCTGAAGTCTGAGGTGTAGAGGGTGAACAGGAAGGGGGACAGGACCGTACCCTGGGGGGCCCCTGTGTTGCTAACTGCCCGTTCTGACACACAGCTCTGTAGTCGCACAAATTGTGGCCTACCGGTCAGGTAGTCCGTGACCCAGGAGACTAAGGGTGCTTCCACTTTCATCCTCCTCATCTTCTCACCCAGTAGCAGGGGCTGAATGGTATTGAAGGCACTGGAGAAGTCAAAAAACATGACCCTCACAGTGCAACCTGCATTGTCCAGGTGAGAGTAGGCCCTCTGCAGAAGGTAGATGATTGCATCATCCACCCCGATGTTGCGCTGGTATGCAAACTGCAGGGGGTCCATTGATGAACACACCAGGGGTCTGAGGTGAGCGAGGACTAACCTTTCCAGGGTCTTCATGATGTGGGATGTTAGCGCTACAGGTCTGAAGTCATTCAGGACAGTGGGGTGTGCCTTCTTGGGCACTGGGACGAGGCAGGATGTTTTCCACAGCACAGGGACCCTTTCTAGGCTCAGGCTAAGGTTGAAAAGACGCTGGAGTATTCCACACAGTTGGTCAGCACAGACCCTCAGCACCCTTGGGCTGATGCCATCAGGGCCCGCCGCTTTCCACTGGTGTAGTCTCTCCAGCTCTCTCTTCACTTGGTTGGTGGTGAAAGCCAGCCCAGGTGGGGAGGTGGGTGGAAGGGGGGTGTTGAGGATCAGTCCAGGGGGGGCAGGGGCGGAGGTGGGGTCACTGATTGTCTCAGCAGAGGTGCTGTGAGCAAAGTGGGGGTGGGATAGCCGTGAGGGTGTGTGGTCTGGGGAGCTGGAGGGGAGGTGGACAGGGCCAGTATCGAACCTGTTAAAAAATTGGTTCAGCTCATTGGCTCTGTCCTGGGTCCCCTCCGTCTGCCCACTGTTTGACTTTTTGAAGCCAGTGATATTTCTCATACCCTTCCACACCTCTCTCACCTGGCTCTGCCTCAGCTTGTCCTCCATCTTCTCCTTATACACTCTCTTCCCCTCAGCAATCCGCAACTTCAGCTCCCTCTGGACGCATTTCAATTTGTCCTTGTCCTTCTCCTTGAAGGCCCTCTTCTTCTCATTCAGCAGGGCCTTCAGGTCGCTGGTGACCCAGGGTTTATTGTTTGGGAAACAGCGTACCTTCCTGGTGGGTACAGTGTTGTCTACACAAAAATTAATATAGTCTGTTATGCAGTCAGTGAGTCCATCGATGTCCTCCCCATGAGCCTCACAGAGCACATCCCAGTCTGTTGTTTCAAAGCAGTCCTGTAGGGCCTCATTCGCCTCTGGGGACCATCTCCTAATAGTCCTGGTGGTTGCAGGCTGCTGTTGGACCATAGGCCTGTAGAGTGGGGTGAGGTGGACAAGGTTGTGATCCGATCTACCGAGGGGAGGGAGTGCAGTGGAGTTGTATGCATCCTTCACATTAGCATATAACAAGTCCAGAGTTTTATTATTCCTGGTTGGGCACTTCACGAACTGTTTGAACGTGGGCAGCGTTGAAGAGCATGGTTAAAATCCCCCGAAATTGCAAAAAAAGCACTGGGATGCGCTGTATGTAACCTCGCGATAACAGAGTGGATGACGTCACACGCTGCGTTTGCGTCAGCAGAGGGCGGGATGTAAACAATAACAGCAATGGCCGCTGTGAATTCCCTCGGCAAATAGTAGGGTCTCAGGCTAACGGCTAGCAGTTCAATGTCCGGGCTACAAAACTGTTCCTTAAGAGTAATATGTTTCGGATGACACCATCTGTTGTTAACTAATAAAGCCAGCCCACCACCCTTACTCTTACCGGAAGAGACGCGATCCCTGTCCGCTGTGACGGTCTGGAAACCGTCGATAGTGACGTTCTGTATGGGGATGTTACCGTTCAGCCAAGTCTCAGTAAAACACATTAGGCTCGTTTCCCGATAAATCCTTTGTCCTCGAACAAGTCCCGCCAACTCATCCATCTTGTTATGTAGACACCTAACATTGCCCATAATAATAGACGGTATAGCCGGCTTGTACTTGAACCTCCTCCGCTTTGCCTTACATTTCAATCCCGCCCTGCATCCACGGCGTCGTCTTTTCAATTCGTCCGGAATATCTAACTTTTCCCCGGGGAGCAGCAGCGCTGCGTGGGCTAAATCCAGGAGCTGGGCTCTGCTGTAAACAATAACAGTTGACGACTCCTGTCGACGTTCAGCTGCGATAAAATCCATAAAATCCATAATCCTGAACTGTTATAGTTCGACTGTAGCAAAATAAAAAATAAAACTAAAGAAAATAGACGAAAGAAAACGAACTAAAACAACAATAATGCACGAACAACGGGAGCTGCTTAACAGGCGACCACTCAGGGCGGCGCCAAATGGTGATCAATCAGCCTCATTACTAACCTGTACCCCTACACGTTGACTCTGTACCGGTACCCCTGTATATAGCCTCATTACTAACCTGTACCCCTGCACGTTGACTCTGTACCGGTACCCCTGTATAAAGCCTTGTGTTATTCTGCTGTTGCTCTTTTATTTTTTACTTTAGTTTATTTAGTACATATTTTTCTTAACTGGACGGTTGGTTAAGGGCTTGTAAGGAAGCATTTCACAGTAAGGTCTACACCTGTTGTATTCAGTGCATGTGACAAATAAAAATTGATTTAATTTGATCTGTTAATGGACCAGATGGCGATCTGGGAAACTCACTCCTCAGCCTGAAGTGTCTCCACTTGCTCTGGCGAAAAACGTGCTTTTGGTCAGACGCTTCAGGAAGGCAGTCACGCGTGTTTGCAAGCAGAGGTCGTGGGTTTGAGTCTCGGAACTCGCTAAGCAAGCAGTGTCACGTCCTTTATATAAGCACATGTTGCGACCCCAGGGATTGGGGTTTCAATCCCTATGTCAACCGTTCCAAATCATATCTCCCCTCTCTTTACATTATTGTCCCAATAAAGCATAAATATATCACTTCAAATATGTAAATACAGATGCACTGTCACCAGCAATGTAGAAGTGTTGAATATTCCCTACACTACATCACTGGTTGTCATCATGATGATATTCTACAGTATGAGGTGAGTTACTAGATTATCATGTGATCTATAAAAGTGAATTACTAGCATATCAGGAGAACTATAAGGTAAATTACTAGAATATCAGGAGAACTATAAAGTGAATTACTAGAATATCAGGAGAACTATAAGGTGAATTACTAGAGTATCAGGAGAACTATAAGGTGAATTACTAGAATATCAGGAGAACTATAAGGTGAATTACTAGAGTATCAGGAGAGCTATAAAGTGAATTACTAGAATATCAGGAGAACTATAAGGTGAATTACTAGAATATCAGGAGAACTATAAGGTGAATTACTAGAGTATCAGGAGAATTATAAGGTGAATTACTAGAGTATCAGGAGAACTATAAGGTGAATTACTAGAGTATCAGGAGAACTATAAGGTGAATTACTAGAGTATCAGGAGAACTATAAGGTGAATTACTAGAGTATCAGGAGAACTGTACAGTGAATGGAGTAACAATGCAGATCACCACATGCCCACTGCTGATCATCAGTAAACCTCTCACTCTCCTATCACATTTAACCACTCACTTCACTTTGCAGCAATCAGAAGCCAAGTGTGTCACACACACCCACACACACACCCACACACACACGCACACAATAAAGCGTTTATGCCCCCATACACCATTCCATAATTAAATATGGAGTCCCTTACACTCCACAGCGGATAATTTACGAGAAGAGGGGGAAGAAAACATGAGCAGGAAGTTTGCACACGGTCTGAACGCTCTTCTCAGTGTATAAATGAAACTTAATGAATCACTAGGGATCCTGGACAGAAATGGAATAGGGTGGGAGTGGGGAGTCGTTAACTTTACTGTTTAAATCCATAAATAATTGCAAAGCACAATATGTTTAACTACGCTCATAAAACACGCACAGTCATTTCAACTTTGAGTCGGTACAAGGCTATAAACAGGACAGGGTGGTTAAAAGTCATGCCTATTCTAATTTAAACAGAATTATATTCATTAGAGTATCCTAGTGCACGTTCTAAAATGGTAGTAATCTTAAGTAATTAAAAAGTAGTGCCTTGACTGGGGAAACACCAGACAGACAGACAGACAGACAGACAGACAGACAGACAGACAGACAGACAGACAGACAGACAGACAGACAGACAGACAGACAGACAGACAGACAGACAGACAGACAGACAGACAGACAGACAGACAGACATAGACACTCTCAGCTATAGCTAAGGTCAGGCTATGGAGAAATATGTGTCAGACCACAGTGATCCTGTCACAAGAAGAAGAAGAAGAAGAAGAAGAAGAAGAAGAAGAAGAAGAAGAAGAAGAAGTGTTGCTTAATGTGTTGTGGTTGGAGGGGTTGGAAGGATGGAGGGATGGAGAGAAAGGCCTTCAGATGAATGATGATGAACACTGTGAGCCAAGAAAGCTGCCGTTTAACCCTGTGACTGCAGCTGAAAGCTCCCTGGAACAGGAGAAGAGTTTAACACCCCTCGCTCTGTCTCTGTCTCTGTCTAAGCTGCTCTGTCTAGAAAAGGATGTGATGATAGCCCCTGGACTCCATGAGAAACTGGGAAGTCAATTGAGAATATTCTGCTACTATTGGAGGATAAGGAAAGTTGATTTCAGAAATGCTCTCTGTGTCTGTCTTTCCCTGTCCAAGCTGTGTCAGATGGCTAGATGGTAACCCTTGAACCTGACAAAATAGAGGAAGTCTAGTGCTCATGGAGAATTGCGTGTTTATGTGAAAGCCCCAATAGAAAGAAAGCCCCAATGCGTGTGTGTACCTGTGTGTGTGTGTCTGGGTGTGTGCCTGTGTGTGCGCCTGTGTGTGTACCTGTGTGTGCCTGTGTGTGTGTCTATGTGTGTGTGTCTGTTGAAGTACCTGTGTGTGTACTTGTGTGTGTGTGTGTCTGTGTGTGTGTCTGTGTGTGTACCTGTGTGTGTGTCTGTGTGTATGTATGTGTGTGTGCCTGTGTGTGTGCGTGTATCTGTGTATGTGCCTGTGTGTACCTGTGTATGTGTCTGTGTGTCTGTACCTGTGTTGGTCACACTCCTATTGTAACCGTGTTCACTGGACCCACAGCAGGACTCTCAGGCTCCAGTGCTTGTTTCTCCGGGTGAGAGAGCAATCTGTTACAGTCTCGCCAAGGCCCCAAGCAGCACACTGACTGACCACAGCATGACACAGAGTGACCAGCACAACAGCTGTTGACGACAGCAGGCCTACAAAGCCCAGCTGGACAGCACTGGGTGACCTCAGCCCACAACGCCTGAATTGCTAGCTGGACCCCAAGCATAGTGGTGAGACCTCAGGCCTGGGTCTCTGGGTCTGTGGCCTGTACAGCCACTGACTGTAGCCTACTGGTGACCGACCGTAATCCCCCAGCTGGACAACACTGAGTGACCACCGATCACAGGACGCCCACATCGTCAACCCAACTCCAGAGCATTAGGCTTGGGGATAGTGGTGAGACCTCAGGCCTGGGTTTCTGGACCTCTGGAGCCAGCAATTGTAGCCTATACTGAGCCTCTGAGACCTGCCTGGCTGGCCAGAGGAGAAGATCATTTTTTTGCCACTGTTGGAGGACGATAGAAGTAGATTTCAGAAATGCTCAAATAGCTGGCCTGTTAGGAACACTGTCTTGGAAAAGGACCCGGTTTCTGCTTATAGTGTATCATTTGTTACCGAGGAGAGGACATTCAGGTGAAATAATCCACAGGAGAGAAATATAGCCTCAGAGTAGAGATTAGAGATGAATGTATATAATAATAATAATACTGTCCAGCCTAGTCGATGGTGAAAGCTAATAATATCCTGAGCCACAACGCATTAGATTCTCTCTCTCTCTCTCTCTCTCTCTGTGTGTGTGTGTAGAACTAGGTATATAATCCACAGGAGAGAAATATAGCCTCAGAGTAGAGATTAGAGATGAATGTATATAATAATAATAATACTGTCCAGCCTAGTCGATGGTGAAAGCTAATAATATCCTGAGCCACAACGCATTAGATTCTCTCTCTCTCTCTCTCTCTCTCTGTGTGTGTGTGTAGAACTAGGTATATAATCCACAGGAGAGAAATATAGCCTCAGAGTAGAGATTAGAGATGAATGTATATAATAATAATAATACTGTCCAGCCTAGTCGATGGTGAAAGCTAATAATATCCTGAGCCACATCGCATTAGATTCTCTCTCTCTCTCTCTCTCTCTCTCTCTCTCTCTCTCTCTCTCTCTCTCTCTCTCTCTCTCTCTCTCTCTCTCTCTCTCTCTCTCTCTCTCTCTCTCTCTCTCTCTCTCTCTCTCTCTCTCTCTCTCTCTCTCTCTCTCTCTCTCTCTCTCTCTCTCTCTCTCTCTCTCTCTCTCTCTCTCTCTCTCTCTCTCTCTCTCTCTCTCTCTCTCTCTCTCTCTCTCTCTCTCTCTCTCTCTCTCTCTCTCTCTCTCTCTCTCTCTCTCTCTCTCTCTCTCTCTCTCTCTCTGTGTGTGTGTGTGTGTGTGTGTGTAGAACTAGGTATATTGCTTTTCATGTTGGGATTGCCCTGGTTTTGGTGGGGATGGCGTCCCACATCAGGTGTGTTATTGAAGCTACAGTAACTGTGGAGGACTTTCTGTTTGCCGTAGGAGAGAAGGCAGGCTATGAACACGTTGCTTATGCGCCGTAGATGAATATAATGGTGGTGCTTTTCTTAAAGAAGAGAGTCTTGTTGATCGGATGGTTGAGCATGGCATCAGATTGTTTATGGCTTATGCTAGTACGGGTAGTCAACAGTGTTTTGAGTGTGGGGATGTTGGCCATAAGCGACACGCATGCCCGAAAAGGGAGAAGGTGGAGGGAGGGGCGCAGGTTGTCCTCGTAACGCCTGGTCCCACTGATGTAGGGAGAGGTGGGCCGACAGTGGTAGAGCAGCCACAAGCACCTGTTGCTGGGGAACAAGTTGTCCGTGTTGAGGGTACTGAGTTACAGCTTGTACCAGAGAGGAACATAGCTTCTGATGTGCAGCAGACAAATATTGTTGTAGGAGGTAAGGATGGATCTGGGGAGTAATGGGGTACCAGAGGAGGTTCAGGTGGGGCTAGTCCCCCAGGTAGTGGAGGAGATGGTCGGTACGTGTGATGGGGTGCAAGTGGGGAGTGTTGAGAGCGATGTGGCAGAGCGGAGTCTGGGTCTGTGGCCTCAGTTGAGGAGGATCAGGAGAAGGATATGGACGTCTCTGTTGATATGATTTTTTTTTATGTTGATAAGTTTGTGAGTGAGCTGTGGTGTTACTGAAGACAGTGGGGTTATATCAGTTGAGTGTGAAGAAGTGTTTCCGCTTGAGGAAATGTGTTACTGCTGTCACAGCAGCAAAAGGTAGTGGGAAACGTGGTAAGGTTCAGAGAAAATTAAAACTGATGGTGATCGTGATGACAGGGTGTTTTTCTCTCTGTGTCTGGGTTCTCTGTGGTTTCTGATATCTGCTTTGTTGTTTGAGTGTTGTTTGAGTGTTGTTTGAGTGTTTATAGTGCTGTGGGTTCCCAGACCCAATAAAGGTTATTTAGAACTCTATTTCCCCCCCCCCCCTCTCTCTCTCTCTTCCTCTCCTCCCTCCCTCACTGTGTGTGTCTGTGCATCAGTGCATGTGTATATTTCTAGACCTTGAGTGGCTTCATCCCAGAGGAGCAAAGGATTGTGGGATAGATGCAGGGTGAACAGGGCTAGGGGATTGTGGGATAGATGCAGGCTGAACAAGACTAGGGGATTGTGGGATAGATGCATGGTGAAAAGGACTATGGGATTGTGGGATGGATGCAGGGTGAACAGGGTGTCTCTCCCCTGAAACCAACAGGGCCTGTCAGGCTGAACCTACCAGTCACTATGGAACGGTAACGCATGAAAGAAGAACACACACACATTCAAATAGACACACACACAC
This sequence comes from Thymallus thymallus, assembly GCA_023634145.1. Lineage (NCBI taxonomy): Eukaryota > Metazoa > Chordata > Actinopteri > Salmoniformes > Salmonidae > Thymallus > Thymallus thymallus. The sequence continues at coordinate 16,321,597 of CM042388.1, read as the reverse complement.
ACACTCACTCACTCACACACATCTGGAAGTCATTGCACTCTATCTGTGGTGTTTCATTTCAGAGACCATATTACACATCCTTACATAGTGACCTTTGCAACAGAGACATAAGCATGTTACCAAACCATCATTACCATATCATTTTGAGGTTGGGGGTTTCAACTCCAAGGCTATTTCAAAGCATTGATGTAAACTATGGAATGAACTATCTTTGTTTTTGAACTAACCGCTTGGGAGTCTTTGGGGAGCCGTTCTGCTGAGACAAAATAACAACTGGAATACTCTTGAGTGGTATGGTCAGGAGAATTAGAGACACGGAAGCAGCATGCAGGGGTTTTTGTGTTTGGGTAATGCCCTTGTGGGAGAAATTTAGAGTTTTTTTGGTTTTTTTTACGACTACAAATAGGCTGACAATTTGACGTTTTCCTAAAGCATCTATCATTAATCTATTTTTCGCTGGGTGGCTGCAGTGGGACTGCCTCTCTCTCTCTCTTTCTCTCTCTCTCTCTTTCTCTCTCTCTTTCTCTGCTACTGACAGCTGCCCGTGTGGACAGATAGTCACAGAGCCACAGGCTGCATTTAGTGGCCTTCAGTCCTCAGTCACACACGCATGTTTTACTATCCTTTCGGGGACCAAAAAATTGATTCCCATTCCTATTTTCCCTAACCCCTAAACCTAACCCTCTCTCTCTCTTTCTCTCTCTGCGCCGACAGCTGCCAGTGTGGACAGATAGTCACAAGGCTGCAGGCTGCATTTAGGGGCCTTCATCCCTTAGTCACACACAAACACACACACACACACATTTGTTTTACTACCCTTGTGGGGACCAAACAATTGATTCCCAATCCTATTTTCCTTAACCCTAAATCTAACCCCTGACCCTAAACCTAATTCTAACCCTAACCCCTTAGACTAAAATTGCCTTTTTCCTTGTGGGGACCTGTGTTTTCCTTGTTTTACTATCCTTGTGAGGACTCTCACAAACACACACACACACACACACACACACACACACACACAAACACACACACACACACACACATGCACGCATACAGCTCCCATACAGCTACACACACAGCTACGATATGATCCCACCTCCTCTGAAAAGGACTGGGCCTCAATCTTTATCACAGGGTCTTTGGTTTGATCCCTCACCTCAATCAGTGCCTCTCTCACCGCTGCTGCTTGATACCTCAGTGGCTCGACACTCTTAACTTTACTCTCCCACCTTGTCTCAGTCCACATCTTTAAAGTGATGTCCACATGTTTTTTCAGGATCGCTGTGTGGAGGCTGAGAACAAGGTGTACAGTTTGTGTAAGATGCCAAAGTAACCTGTGGTATCGACAGAACCTTTAGCAGCATCAGCCACAACCAGGTTCAATGTGTGAGCCCCACATGGCACAAATACAGCTCTTGGATTCATTTCCAGGAGTCAGGCTTGGACACCTTTGTTTTTGCCTCTCATGTTGGCCCCATTATCGTAAGACTGTCCTCTGTAGTCCTCAAAATGACTTTTTAGCTCCTCTAATCTGTTCAGTGTGGCTGACATCTGAGGTGCAATCTAGAATGATAGAGAATAATTTGCTAGCTTGATGTCACTCACCATTATTGAAATTACCTTGCTGCTCAGCAAATCAATGAGTTAATTCTGTATTTGGTGGCCAAGGTAGCTGGTGGTGTGACTCAAGGTCCCTTTTTGGACACGGTTAAGGTGCTCTTTCATGACTGGATCAAATTGCGCCATCAGTTCAACCTCTGAGGAGAGTACAGTGTTTCTGTGTGTCCCCAGAGACTGCACAATAGCAGTCAGACGTGTCAACACCTCTCTCCATCTTATCCTCTCAGCCTCCATTATTGCCATCTCATGCTTATCAATTGTTTTCCCTTTTTTTTATCCTTAATGCCAGTTCTTTCCATCTTTTCATGCAGTTTTGGTGTTCTGGACTGCTGTCGTGTGAAGTCAGCAAAGAACTTGCATGTTTCCAGTCTGTCAGTCCTGAGTTTGCTGAATTAATGTTCTTCTTAGAAAAGAGTTTCTTTTAGAATACACCAACCAACATCAGTGATTTCCTGAAATACTGGTAGTGGCAACTTCTTCCATCACTCTCATTCCTTGGGGAAACAAAGTTAGGTGGTACCTCACTTGGTCCTCTGCAAACTAGTCGTGTCCGAATTCTGTCAGTCAGAACTGAAGGCAAGTCAGCAGAGTCTGTAGACAGTGGTTCATCCTCAGCAGCAGGATGTGGTGGCGATGCTACTACAGGCATTTGTAATGGAGCATTCATTTATCGTTTTGGAACTTCCTACATAAATACCCAGTAATAATAAAATCATCATTTACCTACAATATGGAAACTTAAATTATTTATTTTGTTTATGTTATGCAGGGATGCACACATAAACACATGTGCGTGTACCCACACACAAACACACGCGCACGTGCGCACAAATACACCTGAAGAATCCTGCTGGGGAGAAGTGGAAGCAAATGGGTCTTCATCCTCATCCTCAGACTCAGACAACATTTGTGAAGACACCTGTGTGGCTGAGGAGGTGGATGGCTCCTCATCCTGAGGCTCCAAGATAATTTCTGAAGAGGCCTGTGTGGCTGAGGAGGTAGATGGCTCCTCATCCTGGCCAGTGCCAGAGGGTGCTCCAAAATATTTCAGAAGTGCCCCTGAATTTGCATTGAAATACAGTATATGAGTCTGACACCCTAAATACATTTGTTGCACAATTAAATATACATGTCATTATGCACAATTTATAAAACGTTCAGAATAGGAGCCAAATGAACCATACAACCTCCTTGGCTAATTATAGGCATAAGATATCCCAAAAGACTCAATATATCACAAAAGATACAAAATATCAGCATAATATAGACGTCTTTTAAGTTAGCCTACAGCATTGGAAATTCCCCTTACTGAGCTCAGGACCTAGTCAATACAATCACAGAAAACCTTTATAATGTCACCTCAATGAAAGTTAACCAAATCAATAATGTGCTAGTTAGGTTGTAATCGTTTTGCTGCAGGCTATTCACATTGTCATGATGAAACTGTTTGAAATTATATCCAATGTTATGTTAGCTAGTTGGACAGAAAACTGAATATTGTCGCCCTATGTGTAATAGCATAGCAAGCAACATAGCAACATAGGCTAACAAACACAAGTGTTATACTAGCCTATTTCATGACATGCATGATATTATACTCATAACGAGATGACATAGCTGCATACCTTTATATTTTGCGCGGAGAACTCTTCTTCTTTCCTCTTTTTCCTAAACTGGGCACCTGATGGCTTAGACCTTTTCTTATCCGTTTGTGTTGATTTGGGACTCGAGCATCAATATATTACCCATCCCCCAACACTGTCAACCAAGAGTCAAGACTAAACCAATTCACCTTGGTGGTGTGCAGATTGGTTTTATATTATTCTTAATGATTTCGCACAAACCAGAAAAAAACTGCACCAATATGTCTGTGAAACTATAGTATATTCACAGTATTATGAATGAATTGAGTTTTATTTGGTAGTGTGACTGATTTTACTAATTGCATTAGTACTGTACAAAGTTAGAGGTGCACTATTTGATAGATTCCCCCACTCCCACTACCTCGGGTTTCCAGTGGGGAGACCTGAGGTCAACCTACCCCCGCCCCATCTCATACTTCTGAATGGGAGACCTTCCCAGGCAGTATCCTGCCTAGCTCACAAACTAGAACCAGGGCGCCCACTCCGACAAGGTTAATTGACCCACAGTCCCACACGGTGACATGATATCATTGACGTGATGTGCAAATGAGAAATAGAAAACCGATCAAGCAAATGTCACAATTCCCAAAAACATTCTGCGGGCGCCTCTGGCAAGATGCCGCCCTGGGCGGCCCATACCTAAATCCACTACTGCACAACACACTGTCTGATTAGCCACAAATTGACTGTTGAGAAAACCACTGCAAGCCAAGCAGACTTGTGATGTGATGACTGGTGTCATATGGTGGGATTAACCAGCCAGCCGCATACTGGGTGCAGAGAGGGGGTGTTAAGGCTTCACACTGCAGGCCTTAATGCTCAAATCAGTTTTCTTTGTTGTTTATTTGTTTTGGAATACTGACTGTCTAAACAGCAAGTTACAAGTGACCAAATCAGATGTGTGTGTGTTCAGACAGCAGTAATTTGCTGCCATGGCTACGCAAGTTGTTATGATAATGGTGGGTGTGTGCACAGTGGTGTTGTTGATTGCTGGTGGTGCTCATGCTTCCTATCACTCAGACGTTATGTACCAAGCTAAGGTGACAACAATGCTTGATGTTTCCCAGTTGCTTTGAATTTTCTAAATCATAGTGTAAGAACACTTCTAAAGCCTCAAGGCTTTAGAGAGCTTTCAGCTGCAGATGAAGGCCACAATTGCTCCTTGAGCACCATACCTCCCCCAATTCTCCTATTCTCAAGGAGTTTAGAAGACAGCTTGGACCGAGACAGAGAGAGGGGTGTTTAACTCTTCTTCTGTTGCAGGGAGCTTTCTGCTGCAGTCAGCTGCAGTCACAGGGTTAAACGGCAGCTTTCTTGGCTATTTCATCAGAAGGCCTTCCCTCCATCCTTCCTACCCTCCATCCCTTCTACTCGCCATCCCTCCTACCCTCCATCCCTTCTTCTTCTTCTTCTTCTTCTTCTTCTTCTTCTTCTTCTTCTTCTTCTTCTTCTTCTTCTTCTTCTTCTTCTTCTACTTCTACTTCCTCCTCCTCCTCCTCCTCAGGCTCGATTGCTTTTAAAAACCGTACCAAAACCATATCTGCACTTTTTTAAATAAAGGTGTATGTACTTCCCCAGTCACTCTCTGCAGGTCCAACCAACAATGGGAGGTTGTCTACTCTATGGGTGACTGTGTTTGGCATGTTGTTCATATAGCAGCACGTGTCTATGGCTTTCTCAGCCTGAAGAGTGGCTTTGGGCCCTACAGGACAAGGATTAGATGCTCAAAAACACTCACAGACGCATAGAACGACACACTCACACACACGCACGCACGAACACACACACACAAACAAACACACACACACACACACACACACACAAACAAACACACACACAGACTGGCTGGCTGTTTGCCCGTCTGTTGTGGATTTCAGCTGGGCTCCCCCTCTCTAATCTAACCCACAGATCTCCCTCTACACAACACAGTCCAACTCAAATGAGCTTAGCACTGACCGGCTAACCAGGAACCTGGAACGATTGTGAGTCTGAACCAAGAGTCTAGAACGCGGAACCACTGTGGCTTATAAACAACAGAATTTGGAAGCAGAACTTGCACCTAGGGAACTACTGTGTCGCAGTGGTCTAAGACACCGCATCTCAGTGCTAGAGGCGAGAGAGGGAGTTAGAGAGAGAGAGGGAGAGAGAGAGAGAGATAGAAAGAGAGAGAGAGAGAGAGAGAGAGAGAGAGAGAGAGAGAGAGAGAGAGAGAGAGAGAGAAAAAATGGAGGCCATGTCACTGTAAGGGTGAGAAATTATAAAAACAAACAAAGAACAATTAATTTAATAACGGAAAATAGAAACCTTTCTCGGTTGTCCTGTTCATAGCCAGTGGAAGTGGAGTCCACATGGAGTGTGTGCGTGTGTGTGTGTGTTCATGCGCTCACATTTGTATGAGTAAAGTAAAACTGCATATGTGGTAGATAATTTCATGGTCTTAGTAGGTCTCATCATCTTTCAAGACTAGACCGGTCAATCACAAAACTTTAGGCTGTGTCCCAAATAGCACCATATTCCCTACATGGTGCACTACTTTTGACAAGTGCTCATAGGGCTCTGGTCAAAAGTAGTGCACTATATAGTGAATAGCATGCCATTTGGGACGCACTCCCAGTGTTTTCACTCAAGGCCTAGCTCAACGCAGAACAGCTGTACAAATACCTTAGACAGGATTTCTAGCTCCCCATGAAAACACCGGTCTGTTTCTAATAAATATATACATATTGGGTACATACATTAGATAAACTGAAATAAATCCATGGAATGTGTTCCAGAAACAAAACACAGAAAGTCCAAATGGCACCCTATTCCCTTTATAGTGCACTAGAGCCCCATGGGTCCTGGTCAAAAGTAGTCTACTGTTATAGGGAATAGGGTGACATTTGCAAAGAGTAAACTGAAATGGTGGATAAAATAAAACAAAGCAGAACCTAACACAGGTATTTCTGAGAATTCCCTCAGTGAGGTTTAAATAGGCACAGGCTCTCTCCCTCGCTCTGCCTCTCTCCCTCTCCCTTTCCCCCTCTCTCTCTCTCTCTCTCTCTCACTCTCTCTCTTTCTCTCTATATCTCTCCCGCTCTCTCTCTCTCCCTCTCTCCAGCCCCTCCCATTCTCCCACAGGCTAAACACTCATATCCTGCCTCTTTTCATGTAAGGTTTGCTACACAGCCTGCTACAGTCCTCAGTATTGTCGCAGGGATAGTTTGTTCCATATGACTAAATTACCCAAATGTTTCCTTTGAGAGTTGTTTTCTTTCAAAGTTGTTTTCTTTCAAAGTTTACACAACAATTCTGCATTGACATATGTTAGAAAAGATGCTGACCTGAACTACAATTTAAACCAAATAGCCCAATGGGCAAAGACACCATATTGACAGGAATTTTTTTTAAATTAAGTTTTTCCCCTTTTTCTCCCCAATTTCGTGATATCCAATTGGTAGGAGGGATGGAGGGTAGGAGTTGAAAACCAGCCAGTGTGAATTCAACTTGTTTTAAACACTACAAACCAATATAATACTGTAGAGTTATGTAACCCACACAGCCACTGACTTTATCTTCTCCTCAAGACTTTGAGGTCGAAAGCAAATATACCTGGTTATGTGTCCAAACATTTCTGGACATTCTGTCCTGAACTAAGGTAGCAAACAAATAAACCACCTGCCAAAGACAATGGATCAACAAAAACGGATGGTAAATGTGTGTTTATTTAGCTAGTTAGTAAATAAATGATTAAGACAATTTGTGTAAGGCTGATTCAACTTGTCCGCTAGGATTCGTGCAGATTTTGATCTTACGATCATCAGAACGAGACTGATAATGAGGTAACGATTAAAAAATTGACTGCTATTTGATTAAGATCTTCAGATCTTTAAGAGTTTTATTCGGAAGACAGCAGCTCTATAAACACACTTCCCTGGTGCCCCAGGTTAATTAGTTAATTGTTGCCAGATTTAATTCAATCACGTCATCAATTAAACATTAGGTAATCGATTTTATAAAATAGCATGTCTCACATTTAATCAAAGCCAGAGACACGACAGCTGCTGGACTGAAAGAGGCTGGACTGCTGGACTGAAAGATGCTGAACTGCTGAACTGAAAGATGCTGGACTGAAAGATGCTGGACTGCTGGACTGAAAGATGCTGGACTGCTGGACTGCTAGACTGAAAGATGCTGAACTGCTGGACTGAAAGATGCTGGACTGAAAGATACTGGACTGAAAGATGCTGGACTGCTGGACTGAAGTAGCTGGACTGCTGGACTAAAAGATGCTGGTTATTTCTCGTGTGTTCTTTTTTATTATTACATTGTTAATGATTATTGTATTGTTGGGTTTTGAGTTTGCAAGAAAGGCATTTCACTGTACTAGTGAGACATTAAAACTTGAAACTAAGAACTAACCCTAAACCAACGGGCAAACACACCAGATTGAATTCTGATTCACGTTCTGGTTAATGTTTGAGTGAGTTGTCAACCAGTGTTGAACTCAATTTCAAACAAACCAAAGAGTACAAGCCAAGATCTTTAAACCAGCATAGATTCAAGAGAAAATAAACCATTAACGTTTATTACAAAGTTTGGCCTCTGGGCCTAGAGTCTACTCTGTCCCCCTGCTGCTGATCTACTTCTTGAAAAAAATGAAGGGGGTGTACTCACCACAGAGCGCAGTCCGAACCCCTTGACCAGCTCCAGTGAGTTCTGGTAGCAGGCTGTGAGATCATAGGTCTCTTTTTCACCCACATGCCCTCTGGCCACAGGCCCCACAGTGTGGATCACATCTGGGAGAAGAGGACAGAAAGAAGAAGAATATTAGCTAGCACACTAGTATTGAGAAAACACAGAAGAAGAATATTAGTTAGCACACTAGTGTGAAGGACAGACAGAAGAAGAGATGGATCAGAAAGGAGGACATAAATAGAATACTTTATTTTGTTGTTCTTTTACAGATCACAGGAAAGTGTCTATTTTTTATTTATTTCAACCCAATCTAACAGAGACACATACTGTACACACCCACATATTGTCATCTGACATGGAATTCTAATCGGCAACCCTCTTGTCGCTGAGGCGCCTCTATAAGAGACACAGCATCCTTCAGTTCACTTTAGCTCCACTATCATTTTATCATTACAGTAGAACTGTCCCCACTACTGCAGAGAATGTGGGAATTCTGCAGTGAAACATTTGAAGAGATAAGTACAACCATTGTTCCTTTCCATGTTACATTCTGTACAGAGCTGATTCCACCTGCTTGAATCTGAAGGGTCTTTAGAAAATCTGCTCTTTATGCTTCTTCTATCATATTATTGTCTGGGAATTCGACAAGATAGGAGTATGTGTCCTCGCATTAGGACAATGGGGGAGTTTTGCATCCCAAATGGCTCCCTATATCCTATATAGGGCTCCCCCCATAGGGCTCTGGTCAAAAGTAGTGCACAATATAGGGCATAGGGTGCAATTTGGGATGCATAAATGTATTCAGTTAATGCAATGGCAGTGCAGATAGACAATCAATTACAAGTTTCATACTATCTATTCAAATATTAATCTCTGTCTTCGCTCTCCTCCGCTCCTGCAGCCTGTGCATAGCAATGTGGCTGGCTGTCAATCATCCTATGTCATGTGCTCCAGTGTGGTCTGTGGCAAGACTGCAGGAGAGGAACACGCACCAACGGAACAACGGGGAAGCAAACGCACACACACACCTACGCTCGACACACACACACACACACACCCACCTACGCTCAACACACACAACCACCTACGCTCGACACACCCACCTATGCTCGGCACACACACACACACACACACACACCCACCTACACTTGACACACCCACCTACGCTTGACACACACACACACACCCACCTACGCTCGACACACCCACCTACTCTTGACACACACACCCACCTACGCTCGAAACACCCACATTCGCTCGACACACCCACCTACGCTCGACACACACACCCACCTACGCTCGACACACACACCCACCTACGCTCGAAACACACACCCACCTACGCTCGAAACACACACCCACCTACGCTCGAAACACACACATACAGGGATGGGCAAAAATGACAAAATACAGACACTAAATACCATAAAGGTCAATGTATCAAAATAAATTACAAAATACTTATAATACAAAAATACATTTGGAAGTAACCGGCCGAACAGCAACAACATTCTCAGTAACGGTTACAGAAACATCTTACTTGCTATGACTGTGATATGTTGTTGTTTATCTACCTTAGTTGACTGTGATATATTGTTGTTTATCTACCTTAGTTGACTGTGATATATTGTTGTTTATCTACTTTAGTTGACTGTGATATGTTGTTGTTTATCTACCTTAGTTGAATGGACTAATTGTAAGTCACTCTGGATAAGAGTGTCTGCTAAATAACCAACATTTAAATGTATATGTGAAAATGAACTTACCAATATAAACTGCAAAGCACACTGGGTATTGTTTCGGAGGCAGAGCTTATTATAATTATACCCAGCATGCTTTGCAAGTGGTTACAATTATATTTAGTTCATTTAGCAGATGTTCTTATCACACCATAGTGTCATCAGACCTCTGATACCAGGGTGAAAGGGGTCCATAAAATTCTGAACCGCTTGGTATAGACACGTACTTTGTATTTTTGAAAATACAAATTACAGATCTCGAAAGTATCTTGTTACCAAATACATTGGATTGTAATTGACATACGTATTTCAAATAGCTACATATAACAGAAATACTGCCCATCTCTGCACACACGGGCACGCAGCACTTCTCTCTGTAATTTAATCATAAGGGCAAATCATAATTGAATCATAAGGGCAAATCATAATTGAATCATAAGGGTGAATCATAATTGAATCATAAGGGCGATGAATAAGAGAGTATAAGCATTGATTTGACAAGTAAAAGTTGTAGCCTGTTTCTGGTGTGTTTAGAGTAGGGCAGGTTAGTCTTAATAAACAAGACCAGATTACCCAGTGGAAGGAGTTTGCACCTGGTGAAAAGTGATTGGGTGCGTTCGAGCGGATCACTTTTGTCAAGTCGGTGACGCCATTCAAAGTGTGTTGCATTATTTGGATAAAAATTTTCTGACTTACGCCTACATGTCGACTGCATGGACATTACAACAGCCATGTGATGTAAAGGTCATGAAGTTTCGACCGCAATAGTTCCTCAACAGCTGCAACTTGCAGCCATCACCTGCATTGTGGGAGTCACTATTTATCAACCAATCATTAGTGTTTTTGTTTGACCCAAGCAAACAGGACCAATGACTGAAACAGGAATCAACTTTGCTGCGATTCACATGTGACTGGCAGAACGGGTGTTGTATGTGGAGGATGAGGGCTGCAGTAGATATCTCAGATAGGGGGGAGTGAGTTCTAAGAGGGTTTTATAAATAAGCATCAACCAGTGGGTCTTGCGATGGATATACAGAGATGACCAGTTTACAGAGGAGTATAGAGTGCAGTGATGTGTCCTATAAGGAGCATTGGTGGCAAATCTGATGGCCGAATGGTAAAGAATTTCTAGCCGCTCAAGAGCACCCTTACCTGCAGATCTATAAATTACATCTCCGTAATCTAGCATGGGTAGGATGGTAATCTGAATCAGGGTTACTTTGGCAGCTGGAGGGAAAGAGGAGCGATTACGATAGAGGAAACCAAGTCTAGATTTAACTTTAGCCTGCAGCTTTGATATGTGCTGAGAGAAGGACAGTGTACCGTCCAGCCATACTCCCAAGTACTTGTATGATGTAACTACCTCAAGCTCTAAACCCTCAGAGGTAGTAATCACACCTGTGGGGAGAGGGGCATTTTTATTACCAAATCACATTACCTTTGCTTTGGAGGTGTTCAGAACAAGGTTAAGGGCAGTGAAAGCTTGTTGGACACTAAGAAAGCTTTGTCGTCCTACTGCCTGGGCTATGTTGTTTATGTAAATTGAGAAGAGCGTGGGGCCTAGGATCGAGCCTTGGGGTACACCCTTGGTGACAGGCAGTGGCTGAGACAGCAGATGTTCTGACTTTATACACTGCACTCTTTGAGAGAGGTAGTTAGCAAACCAGGCCAAAGCCCCTCAGAGACACCAATACTCCTTAGCCGGCCCACAAGAATGGAATGGTCTACCGTTTCAAAAGCTTTGGCCAACTCAATAAAAATAGCAGCACAACATTGCTTAGAATCAAGGGCAATGGTGACATCATTGAGGACCTTTAAGGCTGCAGCGACACATCCATAACCTGAGAGGAAATCAGATTGCATACTAGAGAGAATACTATAGACATTAAGAAAGCCAGTCAGTTGAATATTGACAAGTTTTTCTAACACTTTTGATAAACAGGGCAAAATAGAAATCGGCCTATAACAGCTAGGATCAGCTTGATCTCCCCTTTAAATAAAGGACGAACTGTGGCTGCCTTCCAAGCAATGGGAACCTCCCCGGAGAGGAGAGACAGGTTAAAAAGGTTGGAGATAGGCTTGGCGATGATAGGGGCAGCAACCTTAAAGAAAAAAAGGGTCTAAACCATCTGACCCAGATGTTTTTTTGGGGTCTAGTTTAAGGAGCTCCTCTAGCACTTCAAACTCTCACCGCCTGCAGGGAGAACCTTTGTAGCGGGGCAGGGGAAAAAGAGGGAGGAGCATCGTGACTAATCGCATTAGAAGGGGTGGGAGATGAGGAAATGTTGGACGGGCAAGTAGGCATGGCTGAGTCAAATAGGAATCCTGACTTAATGAAGTGGTGATTAAAGAGTTCAGCCATGTGCTTCTTGTCAGTAACAACCACATCATCAACTTTAAGGGACATGGGCAGCTGTGAGGAGGAGGGTTTATTCTCCAGGTCTTTAACCGTTTTCCAGAATTTCTTGGTGAAGAAGATATCAGAACACAAGTCAGAATTGGGGCTAGCAACAGTAGATAGGCCAGGGTGTACATGCATATTTCCAGATATCATCAACTGTAATACAATCAAGGTACGGCAGAGGACAGAGAGAGCTCTGCAGTGTTGATGATTTATGACATTTGAATGTGCATTAGATGGCAACAAGATCACATTGTACAGCAATTTCATCAGGTGGTTAGAATAGGATGGGAGGCCAAAAGTCTGTGTAACCAAAGAGATTCTTCCAAGAGTCTTGATGACCATCCAGGGGCTTTTTGACAAACTTCAGTTAACTTTTTGGACAACATGGCTCCCATTATGTCTGGTGAAAACCAAATACTCCATTCCACAGTAAGAACCTCATACCAACAGTCAAGCATGGTGGTGGTAGTGTAGATGGTTTGGGGATTTAATAATTATTTTACATAACTAGGCAAGTCAGTTAAGAACAAATTCTTATTTACAATGACAGCCTACCTACAGGGTCTGCCCCTGGAGCAAATTATGGTTAAGTACCTTGCTCAAGGACACATCAACAGGTTTTTCACCATGTCGGCTCAGGTATTCAAACCAGCGACCTCTCGGTTACTGTCCCAATGCCCTAATCGCTAGGCTACCTGCTGCCTCAGGACCTGGACGATTTGCCTTAATAGAAGTAAGCATTAATTCTGCTCTGTATGAGAGAATTGTACAGGAGAATATCAGGCCATCCGTCTGTGAGCTGAAGCTGAAGCGCAGCTGGTTAATGCAGCAAAACAATGATCCAAAACACAAGTCTACATGAAAATGGCTAAAAAGCAACATATTTGAAGTTTTAGAATGGCCTAGTCAAAGTCCAGACCTAATCCCAATTGAGATGTTGTGGCAGGACTTGAAATGAGCAGTTCATGCTTGAAAACCCACAAAACCCAAAACCCATGTCACTGAGTTAAAGCAGTTCTGCATGCAAGAGTGGGCCAAAATTCCTCCACAGCGATGTGAGAGACTGATCAACAACTAAAAGAAGCATTTGGTTGCAGTTAAAGGTGGCACAACCAGTTATTGAGTGTAAGGGGGCAATTACTTTTTCACACAGGGGAAGTGGGTGGTGCATTTGTTAATTAAATAAATAAAATAAGTATACATTTTTGTGTTATTTGTAAAATTTGTAAACAAAAATAGAGAAAATCAGAAAGGGGGCATACTTTTTCACGGCACTGTGTTTTATGCAAAATATATTTTGCATGTTTCTGTTTATTTGTCACAATATAGAGTAGAACCATAGTGTGTAGTCTTTTACTCGTTTAACAGTCTAACAACGGTCTACCTGTACTGAAAAAAGTCTGTACCACAGAGAAAGAGAGAGAGGGAGGGAGAGAAAGAGAGAGGGAGGGAGAGAAAGGGAGAGGGAGCGAAAGAGAGAGAGAGAAAGAGGGAGAGAGAGAGAGAGAGAGAGAGAGAGGACACAGAGACAGAAAGAGGAATGGAGAGAGATATAGGAGGGATAGAGAGAGAAAGAGAGGGAGAGAGAGAGAGGGAGATTAAAGAGGGAGATATAAAATTGGTTTGACACAGTCATTGCAAAATGATAGGGAAATAATTCTCACCACATTGCATTTAAATTTACCCGTGAAAACGTTGGTTTGACAGCTGAATAGGAAAAAAGCTTTTGTCTTTCATCTAATGCTCACACAACAAATAATTGTATTTACTAGCTAATACATCATCAAATGATTTAGCTAGCACATCGTGACTGTTTCTAGAACAACTCACAAATAATGTTTGTGAATAGGACACAGTCATCATAATTTAATCTGCGTTCCAAATGGCACCCTATTCAGTATTAAGTGCACTACTACCCTATGGGGCTTGGTCAAAATGAATACACTATATAAGGAACAAGGTGTCATTTGGAATGCAGACAATGTTTTTGAATAGAACACATCAGTCGTTCCAATTCATTGACTAGCGATACTAGGTTTAAGATACATAAATCTCACTTTATAGGCTATTAAAGATTGATAACCATGACTCATTCATTCGAGATCACACATCAAATACCCATTTCTGTTCTCTGAAATATTAAACACTGTTAAATATATATGCTGAGAATCATCCTGAGCCACTTGGTGTGTATGTTTTTGTGTGTGTGTGTGTGTGTGTGAGGAAGAAAATAGAAGAGAAACATTGCAATGATGAGTGTAGAACACCTTGTCCAGGGCCTGTAAAGCGTCTCAGTGCAGATCTAGGATCAGTTTTTCTTTTCAGATCTGGCACCCAGGCTACCACTAACCTACGGCTATTACCATACTAACTTCATGGGAAACTGTCTCTATGCAAGTGTCACTAAATACACAAGGTGCTAAGTAGAATCATAGTTGGTTCTTTGGTTTGTCCCTATAGGGGAACCCTTTTTTATGCTAGGTAGAACCCTTTGCAGGGTTCTTCATAGAATCCCCTGTATATACCTAGAACCCTCTATGAAGGGTCCTACAAAGAACCATTTTATCATCTAAATGTTCTTCCTATAACCCTCTATGAACGGTTCCACTAGCCTTAACAGCCTTTAAAATTAAATTCTTTATGACAATACATGACATAATAGTTATAAGGCTTTTCTTTGAGGTTCCTAGTGATGTTACATTTGATACCGAAGTTCCAATGTGTTGAAAATCGCTAAGCAGCTAACTTCGAAGTAGTGTACCGATGCGTGCATCACTCTATCAGAAGTACACGTTTCACCTGATCGGCAGCTTAACAGGTAGAGTAGAGAACTATGGAACATTCAGGGACATGAGGTTGAAACCCGTTGAAGGCACACTATTTTGAAAAATGTGAAACCACACTTTCTCGCTGCACTGTTGTTCAAATAATTTGTTTTATTTAGTATAGTATGAGCTTCTCTCTTAAAGGAAAACTTGATTGCTGACAAGCAAAACAGTTTGGGACTATGTCAACAATGGACTAATGAAACAACTACCAAAAGATAGTTTTGGGGTAGAACTTTCCTTTAGGCATCCTAAATAATGCCATAGATTCAGTAAAAAAACAAAAACTTGAAGGCAAAAAAGGGAAGCATGATGTAAGAAGAGAACCTTGATTCCAACTGATTATAGAATACTTAAGCCAACGACGTACCGCTGCACCACAGAGTTCTGATGAAAACAGTGGAGGTAAAATGCTATCTGAGAATCACACGCTGCAATTTATTGCTGACCAGCAGATGTCACTAAGCCTTGGTTTCCCCATCACTAGTTATACCCTAACACAGTGGTGTGGGACTACCTCAATCATCTAAACTGGAACAGCCAACTCAGTAACAGGTGCACTAAGTCCAACAACTAACAGATTGGATTTGTTTCGAAAAATGTATGTTAGTTATCTTTGTGTAGCATAAAATGTATCAACCAATCAATGTACATGCAAAAACACAGATAATAAAACAAATAATTCTGAAGACCACCCTGCAATACAGCATGTTGGGAAATATGATATATGGTTATATATATGTAGAACCCGTCTTCCCTTCCTAAGAACCCTTCTTGTCTTCCAAAGAATCCTTGCCTTCCAAAGAATCATCAAAGAATCCTGTCTTTCAAAAAAGGTTTGTAGCATGTTAAAGTGTCTAGGTAGAACCCTTTGCGTTTCCCTCCGCAAATAACAATTTTTTCGAAGAGTGTAGCCATACTGTCCACAGCCATGACATTATCATGCCAACTATCAACATATGTTGCAAAAGTGAGTATCAAAACAAAACGTTCAAGTTTGCAATTTGCTCCATTCTCTTGTGCATGCTGGATACACTCAAAGCTGAAAAGTGTCTAATTTACTTGAAACCAGCAACTCCTCAGTTCAAACTAGTTTACTATCTTCCCGCTGATATCCTTCATACAAACCGAAACATATCCTTCACCTTTTAGATGAAAAAAAAACTGTGTTGTATAAATATTGATCTGAAGTGGAAATGTAGAGGATATGAGCAGAGACATGGGTTCTGGCAAGATAAGAACTGTTTAAACTTTCATGAATTCACTGGTGGTCTGGTTATTGGTGCTGGCCCAACACTGTAATTGGCATGCTGCTGCTCTGCCGTTGTTGTAGTGTTGAGTTTCTATTTATTATTGATGAAAAACAACTCTGAAGCACATGTAACGTACCCCATTAAAACCACATTGTGTTGTGCATTGTGTGTGTGTGTGTGTTGTGTATGTGTGTGTGTGTGTGTGCTACTCTGGAAGGAGGTAGACAATATTTCAGACAGCTCATTACTGTTCCTACAGTAACAGCAGCAGCTACGGTTGGTAGGAGATCTGATCATGCAAACACAAAACCTCTTGTTTCATATGTAGAAGAGTCATATTTTATAAGATACCAAACTCTAACTCCACTTGCCTCATCTTAGTAGAATGCCACGTCGCATCCCTATATATAACTGCCTTTAGGAAAGGTCTCATTTAGCCATTTAAAGCTAGCGACGCTGACTAGATAAAAAGGAGCTATTTCACCTACACTGTATCAGGACTCCCGAAATAAAAAGTTGAAGTGAACTACGAGAGGAAGCGGGGTGAGACAATTGATACACTGTGAGAGGAGTGCAGCCAGCTAGAAGATTTTATTACCAACCCTTTTTAAATCCAGCAAAATCCCATGCTTATTTGAGATTCTGTGTGAAAGCGTATTAGCAGAGCTATGAGAAAATTATGTAAATCGCACTAAACTACCCGTTTGCAAAAATGTATGAAATGGCTCTGATGGGGAAACTGCTATGCACTGGGCATGAGAACTGTTGTGTGTGTGTCTGTGTGTGTGTGTGTGTGTGTGTGTGTGTGTGTGTGTGTGTCTCTGCTCACTAAAACAACACAAGGCAATAAATTACCAATACATGATTTGACCTTGAGGATGTCTTGGCGAAAGGTTCTTATTTGCACCTCGTACGAATAAATGAATGAAAATAAATGAATGATTTTTTGCATTCTCTTTGTGTTTGTAGGCTAAGGAGATGGTTATTTATGATTGCCCTGTGCTTTTCAATGAATATATTATACATATTACAATATTATACACTATACATCTTGTCTTAAACAAAACAGAACTCTGTGAGAATGCATGTGAAAAAGAAGCAGGGTTTGAAAACGCACTGACAGGCGATTCATCCTAAAAATGTTTTGGTATTGTAGAATCTTCTTTCACTTTTATCTCCCTCTCTTTATTCTACTCCCTGACAGGCGTATTACTGTCACAGATCACTATATCTACATTACTGTCACAGATCACTATATCTACATTACTGTCACAGATCACTATATCTACATTACTGTCACAGATCACTATATCTACATTACTGTCACATATCACTATATCTACATTACTGTCACAGATCACTATATCTACATTACTGTCACAGATCACTATATCTACATTACTGTCACAGATCACTATATCTACATTACTGTCACAGATCACTATATCTACAGTACTGTCACAGATCACTATATCTACATTACTGTCACAGATCACTATATCTACAGTACTGTCACAGATCACTATATCTACATTACTGTCACAGATCACTATATCTACATTACTGTCACAGATCACTATATCTACATTACTGTCACAGATCACTATATCTACATTACTGTCACAGATCACTATATCTACAGTACTGTCACAGATCACTATATCTACAGTACTGTCACAGATCACTATATCTACAGTACTGTCACAGATCACTATATCTAGAGTACTGTCACAGATCACTATATCTACAGTACTGTCACAGATCACTATATCTACATTACTGTCACAGATCACTATATCTACATTACTGTCACAGATCACTATATCTACATTACTGTCACAGATCACTATATCTACAGTACTGTCACAGATCACTATATCTACAGTACTGTCACAGATCACTATATCTACATTACTGTCACAGATCACTTTATCTACATTACTGTCACAGATCACTATATCTGCAGTACTGTCACAGATCACTATATCTACATTACTGTCACAGATCACTATATCTACAGTACTGTCACAGATCACTATATCTACAGTACTGTCACAGATCACTATATCTACAGTACTGTCACATATCACTATATCTACATTACTGTCACATATCACTATATCTACAGTACTGTCACAGATCACTATATCTACAGTACTGTCACAGATCACTATATCTACATTACTGTCACAGATCACTATATCTACATTACTGTCACAGATCACTATATCTACATTACTGTCACAGGGAACAGAGAGACAGACACACATGCATATGATTATACTTTGCAGGCTTCATACGAGAAACAGATAACTCTCCATCTTAGCAGGCGAGGTAGACACCATGAGAGCCATGATGGGAAAGGTATAAACCATGCTAATAGAAGACCGACAATCATTCCTGGGCTTATAGGAGGAGGGTTGGGTTGATTAACCAGGGTGTTGTATCTAGATCCTAAAGTTCTAAGCATTGTGGGTAGTGGGGAAGGGAGGGCTAGATGGGAGGGCTAGATGGAGGCATAGTCATAAGCTGTGGGTATTTGTGAGGTGAGTTGTGTGTCTGGTCATGTCACCCCAAGCTAAGGGGCACAGCAGCAGATAATCAAATGGAAACACTGGACAGGAGCTCATCAGCCATGATTCGGATTGCCAAGGCAGGATCCCGTAGGCGGTGTGTGTGTGTGTGTGTGTGTGCGCGCGCGCCTCTCTGTCACCTCTCTGTGACCCAAGAAGAGAGAGTATTGCTCATGGCCACACAGTTCTCCTATTGATCTGTTCTCATTACACATCTGAACGGTGCCTTAAGATTACCCTGTTTTCACTAACATCAGTCTGCTGTTTACTGTAAAACACCTATGAATAGACAACATTAACATGAGGCATAACGGAGAGGACACTCATTAATACAGTAGAATTGTCAAATTGATTGGCTGACAGTATGCATTAATATGTTAAGACGTAACATACTTGAATTTCAATAAATTGAGGTTGAAGAAGAAGAAGAAGAAGAAGAAGAAGAAGAAGAAGAAGAAGAAGAAGAAGAAGAAGAAGAAGAAGAAGAAGAAGAAGAAGAAGAAGAAGAAGAAGAAGAAGAAGAAGAAGAAGAAGAAGAAGTTATTCTGCAGTGCAAAAGTAATGTATTGGGTTATTACTCACATTCTTCTCCTCTGCCTGCAATCCTATTACACAAAATACTGATTGAAATCTACAGAATATATTCCATCTGCAAAGGGCTGAATGTTTTATCCTCTGTTTCCGCTAACAAGCAAATGCATCTTGTTTCCTTCATCATAACAATGTATGTTGTGTAAAAGAGGCAGGTCTGCTTTCAGACGCCTTTTATTCCTTCCATTAAGCTACAATTTTCCTATTTCATTTGCATGCTGCATTCTCCTTTGCATACATACAATCCCTGGCAAATAAATAAATAAAATAATACATTAATTAACACACACACACAAACCAATAAACAACATCAGGCATCGCTGCTGCTAGACAGACATACAGGGAACCAGAGTGTCTTGTTTTGTTATCCTCTCTCGGGTCTATTCAGCAGAATATAATGTCTACAGGAGAGTCGTGGACGTTTAATCTCTTCTGAGAACACAAATGAACGGGATGGGTGAGCACATCAGATTGATGTACAGTGTATGGAGAGGGGATTGGCTCGAGGAGTGTGTGTCTGGCATATAGCTCTGATTGGCTCATGCAGTGTGTGTCTAACCTAGCTCTTTTGATTGGCTGGTAGAGTGTGTCTAGCTAGCAAGGGTAACACTTCAGCTCAATCAACCTGAATAATACATAGTCACCCTAGGAGGTGGCAGCTGAGGGCACTTATATAACATATAGAACATGGGAACACTCAGAAAGGGAAATTACAGCCTACATTCTACCGAATATGCATGACTGTTGCCTACGCTAGCAATCATCGCAATAGACAGAGTGGGGTGATTCCACGCCAGGAAGGCCCAAAATGTTTTGGTGTATCTCATCAGATTGTTCGAGCAAATCTCACATATAAACTTCATTGGGAAGAGGGATGTTTGATATGCTTTTTACATTTGTATCACAAACCATTTTTGGGAAAATCATGATGAAAGTGGCCATATAAGACCCTATGATCTGTGAACCGCACATGATACAGACAACATATTTGTGACATTATACTCCTCATAATCTGCTCTAAAATATGGAGTATGTCTAGCTTTAAAAATAAATTATTTAACATTAATTTATTCAACGTTAGAAATATTAATATGAATATAACAAAAGTATGATTTTATATTTTTATTATTTTTAGACATATTGTTTGGAGCAATATACACTTAAAAACATTCCATTTCCATAGTGGGTGAACTCCAAAAAATGCAGGCCCTTACAAAAATGAATTTGTTGTGGCAATTCTCTCAAGATTCTATTTGAATCTTAGGCAAACGTGTGGCAACATTTATTGCCACTAGTGGCAAACAGTTTACCAGAAGCCGTTTCTGGTGAACATATGAGTTCCAAGACCAATAACCATTGATGACAAATCAGTTTGATTAGAAACATCTGTTGTCTAACAAATGAACTAAACTTCCTAATAAACTTTAACATTTTATTAGCTAAATAATGCCTAGTTAGCAATGTAATGTTCTATGGGATAAAGTGAAACACATCTTGTTGATACCAGTTTCAATCTGTCAGTGCCACTGACTGACTGGCTAACGTTAGCTATAATATTTTTGAACAATTCATGTGATAGGTAGAAATGTGGATGAAACTATCTCTAAAATCTCCCCCCTAACAGTTAAGCCTAGTGGTTAAGCCCAGAGCCAGCAAGGTAGAAAAATCTACCGTTCTGCCCTTGAACAAGGCAGTTTACCCCCAACAACAACTGCTCCCCGGGTACCGAAGACGTTGACGTCGATTAAGGCAGCCCCCCGCACCTCTCTGATTCAGAGGGGTTGGGTTAAATGTGGAATACTTTTTTAAACGTTTTGGTTTAATGCATTAAGTTGTGCAACTGATTAGGTATCCCTTCTACCCTCTTTTATGCAGCGGAGGAGATGGCCCAGGAAACAGTCTTGCTTTTGGACTACTCAACTAAAGCCTGAAGTTAAAGAAGAACATAAAAGCCTTACACGCAGTGAGTATTCTGTAAATGCCACCTTTTTTTATACACTAGGGGAGGTCCTCGGGACACACACATGAATACATAGGACTGTGGACACACCAAGGTAAACAACAAGCTTGAGCAGTAGCCGGTTCTTGCCATTTTGAAAGACTTGTTGCGTATTTTGAAAATTAATTGAATACTTTGTGCTCACAACAGAGTCAGATGTGAGAGGGCAGCCAAGATGACCAAGTGGCTGAACAACATCTGGCCGGAAAACCAGGTTGTGGAGTACATCAAGGAGACTGGACCAGACATAATGGGGTCAAGACAGTCGAGATAGTCCGACAGTATCCACGTCTGCTGGATAGTCCAGGCATGGTGAGTACATTCTTTTTGCAAAAACATTAGACTTGAATTTTATTCTGTTTGCTGTGATTAACTAGCCTGGTTGACGCCACCCACGTGACTCACAGCGCAGGATGAACTGTGACAACACTGGGCTGGAAAGGAGGCTGGATGTTAATGCAACATTTACTAATAAATTGTGCAACAGGGTTTGATTGGTGCTCTCAAAGATATTTTTTCCTTGGGGTTTGAAAATCCAACCAATGTAATAGAAGAGGGCGGTGCTTTGGGGGCTGTGTGTGGCTATATTAGAGCCAATCAGTAAAAGCACAGCCCTCTTCATTATCGACGCATTGTGCCGACAACATCAATGAGCCATTTCAGACCCTGAAGTCAGGAGGACTTTGAGTTAGATGTTAGCCAGACTAACAATTAACTGCAATGGAAAAGTAATTGTTTGTCTGCCTACAACATAACACAACCTGAAGTCATATGGGGAGTCTCACAAGAATTAGAAACATCATGTTTGTGGATATGTACAGTATGTAAATGTTAAGTTGTCTATTGTTTTTGTCAATGTATTTCTGTTTGTCCCAAAAAAAACTAACACAAAAAGTAATTGTCTGCTTTACTACAGATTGCTCAGGACTTCTACATTTTAAACCTGGACTGCTCAGGGAAAACCTGTATTGCGGTCTTCAAGGAAAAAAAAAACATTGCTTTGCCAGCTAAGAGAAGCAGGCCCATTCATGCTCATACATTTTTAGCCTGAAACAATCAAGTTAATCACTAAACATTCTTCTCTCCAGATACACAAGGTGACATCGCTTTAAGACTTCTGCCAGTGGTCCTCCCAACACCAGTCTACAAGATAGGCAGGAACACATTCCGACCCAGTTTCAAGTCCTTCATCAGCCTGTAAGTTTAAATAGTAGATAGGCATAGGGAGATTGATGGGGAAATTAGATGAGGGCATTTTGTAAACCTTGAATGAAATGAACAGCATTTTTAAATCTGTTACGCATAACTGCACACTCCAAGACATTAGGTAGGTTTCCATCCAAATTGCGACAGATTTTCATGTGAATAATCTGCATAAAACAAAATGCCCATTTTCCCACCAGCAAACAGACTTTTTGCAGATAAAAAGCTATGCGTGATGACGTAGTGGACATAAATGGGTTTCCATCGCATTTTCAACTCTACTGATGGTTTTGTCACAACTGTTGGTTATATAGCAAATGTGCTAATTCAGGTCTTTAGCCAACAGCTCGCATATACAGTGGGGGTAGGCTATCTACATTATGAGATTATTATGATAAGAGTGACATTATTTAGTATTTGTCAAACGACAGCCAACCATCGAGCATCATGTTACCAGAATAAGACCCCTGATATTTATTGGAAAGGAGCATCGAGCTCATCATCTTTCACATTCACCTCCCTGTGAAGTTCATTATAACTTATTTAATCTGTAGCCTAATAAGCTGCATGCTTTCAAGAGTCGTAGTGGGAGAACCACACAACATATCATTGCGTCTCCAAGATTACTTCAATATGATAGTTATTATATCAATATTTGAGCATAAAGGAGTTTCCACGGACATTTATCGCATCATTATTAATCTCGAACAAACACATTTTCTGTCGGCATTTAGAAAACTGTACCGTCATTTCATGTTTCCATCAGCCTGGTCGTGACTTTTTTCATGCGTCAGGTAATTCATCCGCATGAAACAGTTGGATGGAAATGTGATTAGTGTTGTGTAAATTAACCTATGAGCACCAGCCCCAAATTAATGGAAGATGTAGGCATCCAACAGGGATTGGGTGTTGATTGATGTAAATGGCTTTAAAATATACAAGATAAATTGTGTGTGATGACATTGTCAGGGTGCCTCCATGCTTTGCACGCAAGTCCTCATATTCTAAAATCAAATGACAGGCTGGGACTAACATGGTTGAGTACCTGCACCAGGCAGAGGTGAAAAAAAAAAAAAAAAAAAAGAATAAAGAGGTGACCAGACCAATTTGTGTTGGCTCTTGGGGACTTAGTGGACCGGCATTGGAGCAAGGTTCACTGCTTGGGGAACTGGATGTGTGGATGTGTGCTTCAAGTCCTATTATGTGTTTGATATCAACTTTCCCAGACTATGTGCCCCAGCATGAGAATTCCCACAGACCACGGTGTATCAGCTGCCAGGAACAGAATCACCCACAGTAAGACTGTTGCGAGCATGTCTTTTTTTCCACTGAACAATAGGGGATAAGTATCTGCTCTTGTATGTAGTGTGAGAAGTAACAGGAGGAACCAGAGCCCTCAGTCTGCGGTGTTCCTGTGAATTAATAGATCCGTGGATGGATGAGCCATGAGTGTCTCGTTCCAATGCTAACATACTCTTAAGGCACTATTTATAGCTCTGTTAAATTTACTTTTAGTTTGGTTTTTTTATGCATTTGTGCCTGCTTTTTACCTACAGTACGATGTGTGGTTCGTTTGCCTTTAGTTCAACTATTGAAGTGCGTTCTGGCACGCTTTCATTCTATCATTACAATTTATTTTAAATATAAATGTTACATTTTGGGGATTGTGAAAAGTGCTTTATGAATGAAATACAGTTATTAGTTAAGTAATGAGTCATTAGTCCATGTCCTTAGAACAATATTTGACACTTGTTCTCTGTGTAACAGTGTTTTAACTTGATCCAAATGTTGACTATTATTATATGGCAAAACAACATGACGTGTGTGCTAACACCTAAGATAGCTGAAGTGTGTCAGTGAATATCTATTGATTAGCTCTGGCACTGCGTGATAGACAGATCTGTGTTAACACAACTTAAGACAGACAGTGTCACACGCACGCATGCTTTGTTTTTCTCAGATTGCAATCTGAGCTTGCACATCAAGTTCATCTGAGGCTTTAGTCTGATGTTTGGATTGTTTGGTTCATTAAATAATATAAATACATTTTAATAATCAATCCTATCTTATTAAATCTCATCTTGTGAAATAAAACATTTAGACAATAGTGCTTTGTTTCAATGTGCTATTTAAAACATGTACATATTCTTGTACATTGTGAACAATGTAGGCACTACATATTAATCACTTGAAATTCAACACTGTATCTTGATTGTGTGAATAGGAAAGGGAGGGACTGGGATGGTAGAGAAGGCAAATTTATACAAGCAAAATTGAAATTAGGATGCGCTGAAAATAACCCAAGGATTACATAAATTACACAACCCAACACATTGGGTTGTTTTAACTCAGAAATATAGTCTAATTTACCCAGCAGTGGGGTCAATCACTCAGCCCAAGGCGCTGGGTTAGAAGCACAACCCAAACCCAGTGGGTTGAATTAAACCAATGCTGTGTTTGTCCAATATTAAGATTTGACATATTAGGCATAACAACATTTCTACCTTAAAAATGCCAAAATAGAGATTGTTTTCAGTAATTTGTTTTTGTGTTTTCTGATTGTTTCAGTACAGGCTTTCAGCAAGTTTTGGACAAAGGACTTTCACAGGGCCGCCATCTCCAAAGTTGACTCAAAAAGGCAATAGTTCTGAACTGGGCTTGATTAAGTTTTGTTGTTTTATAAAAATGTTGTTAATAAACTTCCATTGGAAGAAATCTATTGCTCAGTTATCACTTGGCTCATATAAATAATCCTGTAGTTGTCCCTTTAAACATCCTAAGGTCAACATCCCCATAGTGTTCACATTTCTCTCATGTAAATGTTGTAGCTACATAAAACGGTTAAACAATTTATTTGGGAAATATCCAGTCTTTGCTATTTCCTTCATTACCATGCTGATGATTTCAAGTTGTATTTTATAAATGTTTAATCTGTTAAGACATTAAATACATCTTGTTTAGTACAGTGGGGAGAACAAGTATTTGATACACTGCCAATTTTGCAGGTTTTCCCACTTACAAAGCATGTAGAAGTCTGTAATTTTTATCATAGGTACTCTTCAACTGTGAGTGACGGAATCAAAAACAAAAATCCAGAAAATCACATTGTATGATATTTAAGTAATTAATTTGCATTTTATTGCATGACATAAGTATTTGATACATCCGAAAAGCAGAACTTAATATTTGGTACAGAAACCTTCTTTTGCAATTACAGAGATCATACGTTTCCTGTAGTTCTTGACCAGGTTTGCACACACTGCAGCAGGGATTTTAGCCCACTCCTCCATACAGACCTTCTCCAGATCCTTCAGGTTTCGGGGCTGTCGCTGGCAATACGGACTTTCAGCTCCCTCCAAAGATTTTCTATTGGGTTCAGGTCTGGAGACTGGCTAGGCCATTCCAGGACCTTGAGATGCTTCTTACGGAGCCACTCTTTAGTTGCCCTGGCTGTGTGTTTCGGGTCGTTGTCATGCTTGAAGACTCAGCCACGACCCATCGTCAATGCTCTTACTGAGGGAAGGAGGTTGTTGGCCAAGATCTCGCGATACATGGCCCCATCCATCCTACCCTCAATACGGTGCAGTCATCCTGTCCCCTTTGCAGAAAAGCATCCCCAAAGAATGATGTTTCCACCTCCATGCTTCATGGTTGGGATGGTGTTCTTGGGGTTGTACTCATCCTTATTCTTCCTCCAAACAATGCGAGTGGAGTTTAGACCAAAAAGCTCTATTTTGTCTCATCAGACCACATGACCTTCTCCCATTCCTCCTCTGGATCATCCAGATGGTCATTGGCAAACTTCAGATGGGCCTGGACATGCGCTGGCTTGAGCAGGGGGACCTTGCGTGCGCTGCAGGATTTTAATCCATGACGGCGTAGTGTGTTACTAATGGTTTTCTTTGAGACTGTGGTCCCAGCTCTCTTCAGGTCATTGACCAGGTCCTGCCGTGTAGTTCTGTGCTGATCCCTCACCTTCCTCATGATCATTGATGCCCCACAAGGTGAGATCTTGCATTGTGCCCCAGACCGAGGGAGGTTGACCGTCATCTTGAACTTCTTCCATTTTCTAATAATTGCGCCAACAGTTGTTGCCTTCTCACCAAGCTGCTTGCCTATTGTCCTGTAGACCATCCCAGCCTTGTGCAGGTCTACAATTTTATCCCTGATGTCCTTACACAGCTCTCTGGCCTTGGCCATTGTGGAGAGGTTGGAGTCTGTTTGATTGAGTGTGTGGACAGGTGTCTTTTATACAGGTAACGAGTTTCAAACAGGTGCAGTTTAATACAGGTAATGAGTGGAGAACAGGAGGGCTCTTAAAGAAAAACTAACAGGTCTGTGAGAGCCGGAATTCTTACTGGTTGGTAGGTGATCAAATACTTATGTCATGCAATAAAATGCAAATTAATTATTTAAAAATCATACAATGTGATTTTCTGGATTTTTTGTTTTAGATTCCGTCT
>CM042388.1:16213490-16294407 GCA_023634145.1 Thymallus thymallus | reverse complement strand
CACAGGCTGTGTCCAACATGGCACACTATTCCCTATATAGTGCACTACTTTTGACCAGGGTGTGAGAAACATCTTAGATATGTTTAACTAACATATTCCACAGCACTGGGAGATAAACTACCAAAGGGACCAGCACACTTCAAACATACCCCTTTTTATAGCTCCCTTTGAGTAGAGGGACACTTCTGGGCTTCCATCATTCTATTAAACATACCACGTACATACAATGACCTCTGTATGTAGTTCAAACCCAGTTTCCTGCGTGCCAGAAGAGTTTATTAGCTCACCAAGCAAAGCCTAGCAACTCTTTGGGTCTCAAGCAATGTTACTCATCACCTGAGCATGATCGCCGAACCACCTCTGTTACACAAACAACAAGCAGCAGACCATTAGACATCCAGCCCGGTCTAATAGACTAGACCTAATATAACATAGTAAATGGAAATCCGGGACACTCAAATTATCCCTAACCTTATCCCTTTAACCTAACTCCTAAACCTTATCTTAACCCTAACCCTAACCTTAACCCCTAACACTAACCCCTAGCCTAGCTAACATTAGCCACCTAGCTAATGTTAGCATTAGCCACCTTGCTAACGTTAGCCACAACAAATTGTAATTAGTAAACATATCAGATGAATTGTTGACATGATGATGATGTCTATCAATCTTGAATGCCACCATCCAGAGGTGCATTAAGAACACAGTTAACACTAAGGGAATGTGCGTTCATAGGCTCAGATGATGGAGATGGATTAGGGAGCCCCAGTTGGATCTATTAGAATTCACAAGAGTCAGCAGTAGACTATAATCAACCTGCTTTCAGTGCTGCCCATACCAATTATCTTGGTACAAGAATCAACAAAGCACATAATGACTTACAGTCCATTAAGGAATTCAGCCAGAATTGAATTTAAATACAAGCCCTGTGAGTGAGAGAGAGGAAGTCTGCAATAACAAGCTTTATGGGTTAACAGAAAAACTAAAGCATGCTTGAGGACTGAATTGCATGAAGGCTTATTCGTTTTCAAGGAAACCAGTAGAGAGTACTGTTGATATTTAAACATGTGTCCGTCATCTTGATTTATTCTGTGTTTGGATGGGGACTGAAGTATGGACAGTTTACATGAGTTAGGAGGGTTTCCTAACTAGACTATGAGTACAGTCATGGCCAAAAGTTTTGAGAATGACACAAGTATTGGTCTCCACAAAGTTTGCTGCCTCAGTGTTGATGATGGCAAGTTGCGTATACTCCAGAATGTCATGAAGAGTGATCAGATGAATTGCAATTAATTGCAAAGTCCCTCTTTGCCATGAAAATGAACTTAATCCCCCAAAAACATTTCCATTGCATTTCAGCCCTGCCACACAAGGACCAGCTGCCATCATAGATAGATAGATAGATAGGTACTTTATTGATCCCCCGGGGGGGAAATTTCATTGTCAAGCAGCTACAACAAAACACAGGGCAGGTGCAAAATACCACAACGAAAGTACACAAAAGACAGATACACGGTACATGATACATAGAGCGGCGGTATGAAAAAGTATAGAAATACAAGATATCTGGAGTGCAAAAAAATAAAAGCTATAAAAAAGACATAGCATAGTATGGGTGGTTGGCTGAATATGTACACATCCACATTGGTGGATGTTGGATGGTTAACTATACTATACAGGTCGATGGCAGAGAAATACTTCAGTAGCTAAAAATGTGTATGATATGAGCGAGGGTAATAATAGTTTACTTAATAGACAGACTGGGTAAATGAACAGGTAAGTGAAAATGTTGCATGGTTAAATTAGCTGTACAGTTAAGTATACAGTTATATTTACAGATAAGTGAATACTTGCATGGTTACACAAACTGTACAGGTAAATGACAGGAAGAGATACTTTAATACCTAAATGTGTGTTTGATATCATTTGGGGTAATAATAGTAATTCCCTTAAAATACAGTCCTTAGTGCGCAGGGTTTAATTACAGACAACTGCACGTATTGCACATTCGATATACTAAAAGCAATGAGAAAAGGTGCAATTGACAGGATACTAATATGCATTCCTGAGTGAATGCCTATGTAAGTTAGGTCCAAGAATTACTAGCAATATTGCACGTGATATGATATAACAACTGTACATGAGTATGTATATACAGACCTGTATGAATAAATAGGTCCTGAGTGAATGAGTGCTGACGGACCAGAGTTACTCACGGATAGATGCATAATTGTTAAACTAGGTCCGTGTCAGTGATTGTCTCGTTAACACAGGTGAGAGTATTGAGGACAAGGCTGGAGATCACTCTGCCATGCTGATTGAGTCAGAATAACAGACTGGAAGCTTTAAAAGGAGGGTGGTGCTTGAAATCATAGTTCTTCCTCTGTCAACCATGGTTACCTGCAAGGAAACACGTGCCGTCATCACTGCTTTGCACAAAAAGGGCTTCACAGGTAAGGATATTGCTGCTGGTAAGATTGCACCTAAATCAACCATTTATTGGATCATCAAGAACTTCAAGAAGAGAGGTTCAATTGTTGTGAAGAAGGCGTCAGGGCGTCCAAGAAAGTCCAGCAAGCGCCAGGACCGTCTCCTAAAGTTGATTCAGCTGCGGGATCGGGGCACCACCAGTGCAGAGCTTGCTCAGGGATGGCAGCAGGCAGGTGTGAGTGCATCTGCACGCACAGTGAGGCAAAGACTTTTGGAGGATGGCCTGTTGTCAAGAAGGGCAGCAAAGAAGCCACTTCTCTCCAGGAAAAACATCAGGGACAGACTGATATTCTGCAAAAGGTACAGGGATTGGACTGCTGAGGACTGGGGTAGAGTTATTTTCTCTGATGAATCCCCTTTCCGAATGTTTGGGCCATCCGGAAAACACCTTGTCCGGAGAAGACAAGGTGAGCGCTACCATCAGTCCTGTGTCATGCCAACAGTAAAGCATCCTGAGACCATTCATGTGTGGGGTTGCTTCTCAGCCAAGGGAGTGGGCTCACTCACAATTTTGCCTAAGAACACAGCCATGAATAGAGATTGGTACCAACACATCCTCCGAGAGCAACTTCTCCCAACCATCCAAGAACAGTTTGGTTACGACCAATGCCTTTTCCAGCATGATGGAGCACCTTGCCATAAGGCTCTCAAGAGGCGGGTGGACAAACAAAAACCCATAACTTCTGACAAACTCCAAGCATTGATTATGCAAGAATGGCATGCCATCAGTCAGGATGTGGCCCAGAAGTTAATTGACAGCATGCCAGGGCGGATTGCAGAGATCTTGAAAAAGAAGGGTCAACACGGCAAATATTGACTCTTTGCATAAACTGAATGTCATTGCCAATGAAAGCCTTTGACACTTATGGAATACTTGTAATTATACTTCAGTGTACCATAGTAACTACTGACATAAAGATCTAAGAACACTGAAGCAGCAAACTTTGTGGAGACCAATACTGTCATTCTCAAAACTGTATATACACTGATGTTTGCATGTGGTTATTTTACTTTAGTGCAAATTATAAGTCGCTGTGGATAAGACACTCTGATAATTGACTTAAGCTTTTACAGCAGTGGACTAAATCAGGGTCACACAGAGTGATTCTTGGTAGTCTTAAACAAATCTACAGTAAATCTCACACATGGTTATGGGCTTAAAAAAAGAAGCCACCTGTACCATTTCAGACATAAATGTATTTCATTTTGAGTTTGCATTCCAATATTACACTTTATATATATCACATAAGACTGAAATATAACAAAACCGTTTGACACAGAAACACCGTCCATCGGACTGCCAGGTGGTCAACACTCCAGAGAACGCGTTTCCACTGCTCCAATGGCGGCAAGCTTTACACCACTCCAGTCAACGTTTGGCATTGCATAGTGATCTTAGGCTTGTGTGCAGCTGCTCGGCCATGGAAACCACTTTCATGAAGCTCTCGATGAACAGCTATTGTGCTGACGTTGCTTCCAGAGGCAGTTTGGAACTCGGAAGTAAGTGTTGCAACCGAGGACAGACAATTATTACGCGCTTCAGCACTCGGCGGTCCTGTTCTGTGAGCTTGTGTGGCCTACCACTTCGCGGCTGAGCCGTTGTTGCTCCTAGACGTTTCCACTTCACAACAAGCACTTACGGTTGACGGGCAGCTTGAGCAGGGCAGAAATTTGATGAACTGACTTGTTGGAAAGGTGGCATCCTATGACTGTGCCACGTTGAATACCACTGAGCTCTTCAGTAAGGCCATTCTACTGCCAATGTTTGTCTATGGAGAATGCATGGCTGTGAGCTCGATTTTATATACCTGTCAGCAACGGGTGTGGATGAAACAACCAAATCGACTAATTTGAAGGTGTGTCCACATACTAAGACGTATGTCACCCTAAGACCATATCTGCTAAACATGACATTATCCATATGTTATTTTTTCTAAATGATAACACAGCCAGAGTGAAAGAGGGACACAGGTACAGTGAGGCAGACAGATAGAAAATGCCTTTACAGAATTTGAATCACTGTTTCCTTAGCTCTGTTAAGTCATGAACTATTAATGAGATTCAAATACAGACATATTTCATATCATTATGCTCTGAAGGAGAGTGATTAGGAACAATTCCCTTTATAGTGCACCACTTTTGACCCCGAGTCCTGCACGAATAAGGTGCTGTTTGAGACACAGACACAACCATACAATGAGAATAAACAAGGAAGTAATTAGACATTGATAGCAAATGTCGTTGCTAATCAACATGATTGTATATTACAGATATCTTGCCATTTGTGTGTGTATGTGTGTGTCCTTAAATACTGTTAAATGCCAGTAATATGATTTAACATGCACTGAACACTGGGCATAGAAACAGGCCTCTTAACTAATCAAAGCAGTGGGGGGAGGAGCACCCAACACAATACAAAAGCCTCTGAGTTGAGCACTCTTTTTTATGTTAATAATATTTATATCTGTTTTTAATTAAATGTTTACTGAAAACAGACAGCGCTTGGAAGGGAAGAGAATATACACTAATATCCTCATTGGCCGGCAATTGCAAATAAAAAGGTGGAATTGGGCAGGCTTGTCTGGTTACACATTTCATTTCAAATAGGTATTGTGATTTGAATGGACACAATCAATCAAAACTTTCAAAACAAAAGAAAGTTGGATTGAGGAGGCAGCAGAGCACAGTATTGACTAGATGTATGGCCTTGAGCAAATGTACTGCATAGTGAAACTCTGAATGCGTAAATAAAAGCATATTCAGAGTCATTGAAGATGCCAAGACACAAGTTCAAAAGTGTCAGCATACACGCAGGTTAAATCTAAGTCTAACCTCCTGACAGCTAGAGTCTAAAGACTTCCACTAACCTACAGTGCCTTCGGAAAGTATTCAGACCCCTTGACTTTTTCCACATTACAGCCTTATTCTAAATCAGATTAAATACATAAACATCTTCAGCAATCTAAACACAATACCACATAATGACAAAACGAAAACAGGTTTTTAGATATGTTTTCAAATTTATTCGATATAAAAAACAGAAATACCTTATTTACAAAAGTTTGGAATATTACTAATTCAATTTTTCTTTATTTGCACTATTTTTTACATTGTAGAATAAAAGTGAAGACATCAAAACTATGACATAAAACATATGGAATCTTGTATTAACCAAAAAAGTGTTAAACAAATCAAAATATATTTTATATTTGAGATTCTTCAAAGTAGCCACCCTTTGCCTTGATGACAGCTTTGCACACTCATGGCATTTCCTCTATGGAGATGGGAGAACCTTTCAGAAGGACAACCATCTCTGCAGCACTCCATCAATCAGGGCCAGACGGAAGCCACTCCTAAAGTAAAAGGAACGACAGCCGGCTTGGAGTTTGCCAACAGGCACCTAACGGACTCTCAGATCATGAGAAACAAGATTCTCGGGTCTAATGAAACCAAAATTGAACTCTTTGGCATGAATTCCAAGCGTCACGTCTGGAGGAAACCTGGCACCGTCCCTACGGTGAAGCATGGTGGTGTTAGCATCATGCTGTGGGGATGTTTTTCAGCAGCAGGGACTGGGAGACTAGTAAGGATGGAGGCAAAGATGAACAGAGCAAAGTACAGAGAGATCCTTGATGAAAACCTGCTCCAAAGTGCTCAGGACCTCAGACTGGGGTGAAGGTTCACCTTCCAACAGGACAACGACCCTAAGCACCCAGCCAAGACAACGCAGGAGTGGCTTCGGCACAAGTCTCTGAATGTCCTAGAGTGGCCCAGCCAGAGCCCGGACTTAAACCCGATTGAACATCTCTGAAGAGACCTGAAAATAGCTGTGCTGCAACGCTCCCCATCCAACCTGACAGAGCTTGAGAGGATCTGCAGAGAAGAATGGGAGAAACTCCCCAAATACAGCTTGCAGTGTCATATCCAAGAAGACTTGATGCTGTAATTGCTGCCAAAGGTGCTTTAACAAAGTACTGAGTAAAGGGTCTGAATACTTATGTAAATGTGATATTTCAGTTTTTTATTTGTAATAAATTGGCAAAAATGTCTAAAAACTGTTTTTGCTTTGTCATTATGGGGTATTGTGTGTAGATTGATGAGGGGAAAAAAACTATTTAATCAAATGTGGAGAAAAGTCAAGGAGTCTGAATACTTGCGACTAGGATGTGTCCCAAATGGCACCCTATTCCCTATATAGTCCACTTCTGTTGACCTGGGATCATAGAGACATGCAATATAGTGCTCTTGCATTACCTTCATTACCTTCATCACCTTAACCAAGAAAGACAACGCTAGCCACATATCAATTTACCTCACATTTCACCCACAGCAGGAAGTAAAGGAACAATGTATTAGAAAAACAAAAACTGTTTCCCAAAGTCCCTTGGGAGTCTCACAGTATGAGATGCTTCAATATTGTATGATATAGTCCTAGCACTCAGAGATGAACCATATGGTGAGATAGTGTGAAATAGCAAATAAACAACATTATCTCACACTCAAACACCCCAAAATAAACACTTACGACTAGAAGGTAAACACGACACACTAAGCAAATGCACATACACAAACGACTGTTTCTAGTACTGTAGTAAAAAACATGCAGCTAGGAATACAAATGTAATATCTACTAAAACAACAATGAAATATCAAACAAACAGGAGACAGTTCGTCTATGGCTGCGCCTTCCTTAGTACAGTAAAATAGATTGCTGTCGTACCTCAGAACATGACAGGGAATCATTGCCTGCTAGTCAGTCATAGTGCCTCATTAAGCACACAAATATCCAGTGACAAGGCACACAACTATCTAGTGACAAGGCACACGTCTAGTGACAGAAGATGCACAAATCTGTCCAGTGACAAGGCACGCGTCTATCTAACGACAAGGCACTCGTCTATCTAATGACAAGGCACGCGTCTATCTAATGACAAGGCACGCGTCTATCTAATGACAAGGCACGCGTCTATCTAATGACAAGGCACGCGTCTATCTAATGACAAGGCACGCGTCTATCTAATGACAAGGCACGCGTCTATCTAATGACAAGGCACACATCTATCTAATGACAAGGCACACATCTATCTAATGACAAGGCACACATCTATCTAATGACAAGGCACACATCTATCTAATGACAAGGCACAACAAGAGAATCAATCAACTGTGAGGGGATTTTCTAATATATTTCCTTTTTATCCTTCGTCTCACTATACATACAGCATATCTCACTATACATACAGCATATCTCACTATACATACAGCATGTCTCACTATACATACAGCACATCTCACTATACATACAGCACATCTCACTATACATACAGCACATCTCACTATACATACAGCACATCTCACTATACATGCAGCATATCTCACTATACATACAGCATATCTCACTATACATACAGCACATCTCACTATACATACAGCACATCTCACTATACATACAGCACATCTCACTATACATACAGCACATCTCACTATACATACAGCACATCTCACTATACATACAGCATATCTCACTATACATACAGCACATCTCACTATACATACAGCACATCTCACTATACATACAGCACATCTCACTATACATACAGCACATCTCAGATGCATTCATTCAGTCTGACAGAAAGCACATCACCACGGCTGGGAGGGAAGGAAGGGACAGTGAAAATATAAATGTAAAATAGCATTTTACATTCCGGCATGTTCTAAATGCCCTATCATACAAAGGGTACAATGTATACAAAATACTCATACAAACATATAAAAACATATACAAACATACTGTATACAAACATATGCATGATATTATCTGCACCTATTGTAGCGATCAGCCTTTCGAAGAACCCGTTGTCTTATCAATGAATTATGCACCGAGGACAATGGAAGCATTCTGATTGATCGTGTCCTTTGTATATAATGCATTAGGTCTCATTTAATGTTACTGGAGAGGAAGTGATGGGGTTGATCTTTATGTATTTGATGAGTCTGGAGACGGTTTGATAACAGCGTATAAAAGCACAAAAGAGTGTTGGACGATTAATAAACACAATCAAAATTGAATTACCATTTTTACTGTCTGTCTGTCGCTCTATCTGAGTGGGGCTACTGACCTGCCCTTTAAAACACCACTCCTTCCTTTCAAACACTTCCTCCCTCTTTCTAAATGCTTTGACAGTGCTATGGTTTATCCTCCCGCTGTGCTCAACGAAATGTGTTGTTGTAGTAGATGATGATTTGGAAGAGGTGCCATAGTGAGGTTTCAACAGTTTTAGATGTTTTTGATGGTGTGGGAGGACGCGGACGCACACACACACACGCACACGCACACACACACACACACACACACAGTCAGGTGCGAGTAAGTCTGTACAGAGCAGAGGCTGTCAGAAGTATGCTCTGTCCAGGTAGGGCACTTTGACACGACTTGCTCCCTCTATGGCTCGTTCCCTCTACGGCTGAGTAGTAATGAAACATTACCAGCTGAGCAGAGGAGGCTGGTGGGAGGGGCTATAGGAGGACGGGCTCATTGTAATGGCTGGAATGGAATAAATGGAACGGTATCAAACACATCAAACATATGGTAACCACGTGTTTGACACTGTTCCATTGATACAATTCCAGCCATTACAATGAGCCCGTCCTCCTATAGCTCCTACCACCAGCCTCCTCTGCAGCTGAGAGGTTTTACATTTTATACCCTGACACCGTCGTCCTGTCAATCACAGCATCACAGCCACGACCAACACAAAGACAACTGGCTCCTTTAGAGGTCGTATGTGGCTCCTGTCAGGGATTGCAAACATGATATGAGTGGCATCTATTATGATTGTAGAGGGGATTCTGGGTATGATCCAAAGATATGACCATATATGGCCCAAAGTTATGGTGGCTCCGGAAGAGACGCACTCACACACACACACACACACACACTGGTGGGAATCTCAGCCCATGATGCATCAGCAGCTCTCATGTTCCTTCGTGAAGATTACATCAAGTGTCATCGCCCACTCAAACAGCAAGGTCCAATAAACCAACGGGAACAATGTTGTCATGGTGACAGAGACTGCACCAGAGTAATTCCCACGTTCAACCAACGCACAGACATATATAAACACACACACCGACGCATGCGCGAACACACAGCCACACACACACACACACACACACACACACGTAGCTTATTCATTCACTTTCTTTTTAAAGAGCTTTTAAAGTGTCACTGGAATAGAAAAGTGATTCCACATACAAACAGATGTTTTGGTATGGAGGGAATTGGGGGAAAATTAGCTAGCATGAGAGTGAAAGAGGAAGAGAGAGAGTGAAAGAGGAAGAGAGAGAGTGAAAGAGGAAGAGAGAGAAAGAGAGAGATTGAAAGAGGAAGAGAGAGAAAGAGAGTGAGTGAGTGAGTGAGTGAGTGAGTGAGTGAGTGAGTGAGTGAGTGAGTGAGTGAGTGAGTGAGTGAGTGAGTGAGTGAGTGAGTGAGTGAGAGAGAGAGAGAGAGAGAGAGAGAGAGAGAGAGAGAGAGAGAGAGAGAGAGAGAGAGAGAGAGAGAGAGAGAGAGAGAGAGAGAGAGAGAGAGAAAGAAAGAAAGAAAGAAAGAAAGAAAGAAAGAAAGAAAGAAAGAAAGAAAGAAAGAAAGAAAGAAAGAGAGAGGGGAAAGAAATTGATCTGATAGAGAGAGAACTCTGTGCAGACAATATCTACATTCTCATTTCCATTCATAGATATATCAAATGTCAAACTGTAGTTTTACAAGGGAAATAAAAGCCCAGTTCTGGCCCAGTCCCCCCTCCATGTGTATGGATTACCACAGCACTTCACATGTCTGAAACAGATTGTGAGTTTCTCAAGAACTACAATGTCCTTCAGGTGAGTGTGCACGTGAGGGTTGTATGTGCTTGTGTGCACACACACAGCTGTCCCAGCAAACATGTCCACATTGGCATGATCTGGGCCGAATGCAGGCTAAAACATTGGCTCCACGTTGGCTGGCCATATTGGGCCCTTGCTCATCGGCTCCACGTTGGCCCCAAAGGCAGGTGGCCCCAAAGGCAGGTGCCACTCACTTCGCCTGACACATACACTTATGTAAGGTGAAAAGCCTGTCGATGTGTCCTTGAGCAAGGCACTTAACCCTAATTTGCTCCAGGGGCTGACCCTGTAGGTAGGCCGTCATTGTAAATAAGAATTTGTTCTGAACTGACTTGCCAAGTTAAATAAATAGATGTTACTCTCTCTCTACCTCTCCTCCCTTACTCCCCTGTTCTATCTACCCTCTCACACACTCTCTCTCTCTACCTCTCCTCCCTTACTCCCCTGTTCTACCTCCTCTCTCTCTACCTCTCCTCCCTTACTCCCCTCTTCTCCTCTGCCCTCCATTTATTCTCTACCGACAGAAGAACTGTGACCAATCTCCCCCAGAAAGCACTACACAGAACTGTAATAATTCTGTATATTGTATGCACATCTAAATAAATGAACTCAATCCATCTGTACCCACCACATCACACCGCCCAGTCCCACTCAACAGTATTACAATTTGGACAACTTCCAACACATACCATACATGCCCTGGGAAACGCAGCAAAGGCAGATGCACTTTTACCCTGACGCACAGAACACAAGGGAATACACCACTCTGAATATATACACCTCAAGGAACACCTTATATCGAATATACTGTGTGTATATTCACAAATCACATACATTATGATACACCAAGATGCTTGGCTGGTGAGCAAAAGCTCATAGAACGGTATGATCACACACACACACACACACACACACACACACACACACACACACACACACACACACACACACACACACACAGAGTTGTGTCTTACTATACTTGTGAGGACTTTTTGGGGGCCAACAATTGATTCCCATTCAAAAACCAATTTTCCCTAACCCCTAACTCTAACCCTAACCTTAACCCTAACCTCAACCCCAAACCCCTAACTCTAAACCTAACCCTAACTCTTAACCTTAGCCATAACCCTAACCCCTAACTCTTATTCTAACCCTAACCCTAAACCTAACCCTAAAATAGCCTTTTTCCTTTTTAGGACCGGCCAAATGTCCTCACTCTTGACCAACTGTGTGAATTGTCCTTGGTTTACTATTCTTCTGGACCTATTATAGTATAGTAAAACAAACACACACACACACAAAAACACACACACACACAGGTGTATACATTCAATATATAGAGCAGAGCAGGCGTTGTCATGAGGGTTTATGGGTAGGGAATATAAGGTCACAGGTTTTGCTGCTCTGTTACCCAGAAGTAATATGTGTTTTGTGTGTGTGGGTGAGTGAGTGAGTGAGTGAGTGAGTGAGTGAGTGAGTGAGTGAGTGAGTGAGTGAGTGAGTGAGTGAGTGAGTGAGTGAGTGAGTGAGTGAGTGAGTGAGTGAGTGAGTGAGTGAGTGAGTGAGTGAGTGAGTGAGTGAGTGAGTGAGTGAGTGAGTGAGTGAGTGAGTGAGTGTGTGTGTGTGTGTGTGTGTCTACCCTGTGTATTTATCAGACATAAAAACCCTTCCAGCAGCCCAGAGAAGCGCCGAGGTGCATATGCTCTACTCTGTTACCCGTGACAGGAATGTCTCCGTAGGGACTACACTTTAGAGGAGAACACATAAACCCCTTGTCCCTTTACTGGCTATAATACATACACTTTACTGGCTGGGGAGACGCTATAATATGTATAACACAGTAGATACATACTTATGAGAGATGGTTCCACAGCGCAACATCTAAAACCATAATTTGACCTTAGTGCTATGTTTTTCAGGCTGTTTTGGAAAACACTGAAGTGAGTTACTGCACAATATTAGACAGTTGGCTCATAGTATATATACAGAATCACATTCCTAAGCCTGGTTTAAATTTTCTGCAAGCGATCAAGATAGGCAAGATTAACAAATTGTCTAAATATTAGAAACAGCTTCTCAATGTTAATGGGATAATGTATATAGTGTTGGGAGAAGTTCATATCTAAATATAAACCATATGCTGACAGAGAGACAGGGGACTCATCCTGGAACTGTGGTTGCATGTGTGTGTGTGTGTGTGTGTGTGTGTGTGTGTGTGTGTGTGTGTGTGTGTGTGTGTGTGTGTGTGTGTGTGTGTGTGTGTGTGTGTGTAGGTGTGTGTGTGTGTGTGTGTGTGTGTGTGTGTGTGTGTGTGTACTGCCATACTGTTGACTCCACCCACAGTGAGTGGTCAGAGACATCAGATAAGCAAATGAAACACATTACAGAATTACAGTATAACAGAGTGCCTGTAACTGTGTCCCAAATGGCACCCTGTTCCCTATACAGTGCACTACTTTTGACCAGAGCCCTAGAGGGAATAGCATGCCATTTGGGACACAACCTGTATATCTCTAAGCAGGTTTTAATGGTCTTGAAGGGGAGAGATGGTACAGCAGATACTGTGACATACTGCGACATACTGCACTCGGTACACAAAGAAAGATTTACTATAAGCTCCTAATGATACAGCTGGAAAATTCCATATGTTAACTTAAATAAACACGGGCTGCCCTGGGGTCGGCGAGGTCACACACTCATCCTCCTACAGAGTGACATCATTTTCAGCAATGTTCCCAAAGACATTACACCTCTATCAAGTGTCTCAGAGTAAGAGTGCTGATCTCCAATCAGTCTTGCCTTGTTGATCATAATTAATCAGATTATTGAGGACAGGAAGGACGTGATCCTAGATCAGCACTACTACTCTCTGACCCTTGATACATATGGGCCCAGATCGGTTTCCATCAGTGCCACAATGAACCATCTTGGCAGACTAACTGAGAGTACGTCTGTCTTTCCGTCCATACACCCTTTAGTAGTTTCTCTTTCTGTCTAACCCGTCAGTGAAGTTGTCTTCACAACTGTTGTCTGTCTGTCTGTCTGTCTGTCTGTCTGTCTGTCTGTCTGTCTGTCTGTCTGTCTGTCTGTCTGTCTGTCTGTCTGTCTGTCTGTCTGTCTGTCTGTCTGTCTGTCTGTCTGTCTGTCTGTCTGAGTGACAGCTGTAATGTGAGCATTGTTTTACCTTTCTGCTATTAATCATTTCCTCTGTTATGATGCTGTGATTACAGCATGGCCTGTGTGTTTGTGTGTGTGTACGCTCACGGCCTGCCCTGAGGTCTGCGTTGGCAGCTTTATGGGTATTTCTCAGTCTGTTTTTATTGAATAGAGGAGAATCCTCCCAAAGCTTTCTCTATGCCAGACAGACTAGCTCACCCTGAATACAGGACTATATTGGCTCTGTCAGGTCTTTGATATCTAT
Organism: Thymallus thymallus; assembly: GCA_023634145.1. NCBI lineage: Eukaryota > Metazoa > Chordata > Actinopteri > Salmoniformes > Salmonidae > Thymallus > Thymallus thymallus. The sequence continues at coordinate 16,280,615 of CM042388.1, read as the reverse complement.
CAAGTTCAGTTTATGATACTCTATCGAGGTACTGTATCTGCAGTACCATCAAATGTGAAGTTGTAAGTTTGTAAGATTTGTAAGTATAAGAAGGTACTGAATACTGAATGTGAATTGATTTAACTCTATAGACAACGAAGCTTAAGTTACAGAGCTTCGTAAGTTCAAGTAGGTAATGAATACTGATCAAATGTGTTTTTATTGTTGTACTTTTACCCCTTTTTCTACCCAGTTGGTAGTTACAGTCTTGTCCCTTCGCTGCAACTCCCTTACGGATTTAGGAAGGTCGAGAGCCATGCGTCCTCTAAAACACGACCCTGCCAAGCTGAACTGCTTCTTGACACACTGCTCACTTAACCCGGAAGCCAGGCGCACCAATGTGTCGGAGGAAACACCGTCCAGCTGGCGACCGTGTCAGCGTGCATGCGCCCAGCCCGCTACAAGGAGTCGCTAGAGCGCGATGGGACAAGGAAATCCCGACCAGCCAAACCCTCTCCTAACCCAGACGACGTTAGGCCAATTGTGCTGCGCCTCATGGGTCTTCCGGTCACAGCCGGCTGTAACACAACCCAGGTCTGTAGTGACGCCTCAAACACTGCGATGCAGTGCCTTCGACCACTGCGCCACTCGGTAGATACTAATCAATTTAGGATGAAAAACTATTCTGATGTCTAACTCAAAGGCAAGTATCCATCACAGAACGTTAGGATCATTCATATTTACAGGTTTGAATTTAGAGTTTTTTCTCTCCACGGACGTTTAACCTTCCAGCTTCCAAAAGAGTATAGCCACCTGCATCTCCCTCTTCCCCTCTCTGTCTGTCTGTCTCTCTCTCTCTTTCTCTGTGCTGTCTCCATTAGTTGTGATTAAAGCTGAAATCAGATGGTGAGACATATTTTAAAGGTCAGTATGTAAGTGGAAGGCAGCTGCTGGAATTGTCAGAGAGGGAGCCAGAGTTTCCCAACTCTGCTTCTGCTTGCAGGCTCCGGGCAAAATTATTTTTCTGAGCGTGTGTGTGTGTGTGTCGGGGGGGGTGAAGTGACGGCTGATTGCTCCAGCTCACCTTGTGCTGCGATTCTCTTTTACTCTTGTTTGTAAAAGCATTGCCAGTTACCCATGTGTGCTGTTGTGTAGAGTTCCATCAAGCATCACCTGCTGGCACTAGTACTATAGCTTCACCTGGTGGCACTACAGATGTAGGATCTTAATTTGATCACCCTTATGTTGCAGATAATTTTCCAGCAAATCAGGAAATGCTAACTTGTAGTGTATTTGAGTTTTAAAGTTTGTTAATTTCCACTTTGAAATGTCAAACTTGATTTGCCCTAAAAAAAACTGGCTGAAATTAAGATCCTACATCCGTAGCTACATCTTTTCTGTTTATTTTATTTTTGTCTTCCATTCCATTAGTCTCCCAGAGTGTTCTTTAGACCACACACTGAACGCACTGAAGCCTGGTGGGGGGATCTAGCCTATAGCTTTGTTCCCCCAAATTATCTCATTAGGCCCCTTCACATACCCAGCATATTTGTTAAGGTAAGATACATTTTGCTGAGGCATCTGCCTCCAATTTACAGATTCCTCTAAAGAACAAGAGGCCGTTGTCCTAAAGCTCTGCTAAAACCTATGGGGGTTAGGAAGTAGCACCACTAAGACTTGCGGGAGGGCAGCAGAGGAGCGAGTGAAGCAGTGATCGCTGCCAATCCATCACGCTGCTGGTCTGACAGCAGCGAGATGCATTAAAGGTGAAGTTAGTAGTTAAATACAGATTGGTATAAAACCCACTACTATCACGTTACGAATTGAACACTGGAGCTGAGGTCATTTCAATGCATGGGGACTGGCCACTCAGCGCTTTCACAAAGCAGGGAACGTCAGGAGGGTGAAATGTATTGGGTGAAATGTGTGCTTGATAAGTGTAGAATATTAAAATACTGTATAATACAATTCTGCCTTAGGGTCTCCGACCCATGTTGTCCTTTGACTTGAAAGTGAATGGAGCTACAGTATATTTTATTTTTTTACCTTTATTTAACTAGTAAATAAGAATTTGTTCTTAACTGACTTGCCTAGTTAAATAAAGGTATACAAATAAATTAACATAGCACATGTATAAATGGTGTTGGACAAGAATCACAATGAGCAGCATACATATATGTAAAGTATGCCATATGCTAATAAACATTCTACTTAACATACTGTAGAATAGGGGCTAGCTGTGTCACTACAGATCCTGGTTAAATCCCTGGCTGCGACCGGGAGACCCCATAAGGCAGCGCAAAATTGGTCCAGTGTCGTCTAGGTTAGGGGAGGTTTTGGCCGGCCGGGATGTTCTCGTCCCATTGCGCTCTAGCGACTCCTGTGGCGGGCTGGGCGCATGCAAGCTGACACGGTCGCCAGGTGTACAGTGTTTCCTCCGAAATATTGGTGTGGCTGGCTTCCGGGTTAAGTGAGCATTGTGTCAAAGAAGCAGTGCGGCTTGGTGGGGTCGTGTTTCGTAGGACGCACGGCTCTCAACCAAATCCGTCCGGGAGGTGCAGCGATGGGACAAGACTGTAACTACCAACTGGGGAGAAAAAGGGGTTTAAAAACATACTGTAGAATATTGCCCTTACTGAAAAAAACACATGAATTTCAAGTGAAGTGTTTCAAAAAATGTTTAATGTGATCTTATATGAAGTTAATGAATCTTCTATCTATGAGTCAGAGGCAACATATTTGAATATGAATTCCAGAACTATTTAGGTTGTTTCTAGTTCAATAACCCCAAACTGTCACTACAAACCTAGAGCTTTTTTTACAAGGGCCCATCTAAAGTAGTACACTATATAGGGAATAGGGTGCCATTTGGGATCCACTCTAACTGTCACTTAATCAAATCTTCTGGGTTAAATTCTGAATGCCATTGATGTAGGCTACAGCTACAATACCTGCGGGTTGTGTTCTGAATCTTCCTCTGCATCCCGAATGGCACCTTATTCCCTATATAGTGTATAGGGCTCTGGTCAAAAGTAGTGTACTATATAGAGAATAGGGTGCCATTTAGGACACCCACTTCCTCTGTGTTATCTAGTCAACTACATCAAGTATCAAATGAATTACGACCTGATTAGGATCTAATCTAGTTGGATGTCCTCGATAAACTGACATGGATGTCACTTTATTTAGTCCCTCTGGGACAGAACAGACAACTTGATACGGAGAAGCCACAATCACGCTCACAACTTTCCACGCAGTGGCATCATATTGTGGGTAAACAATGGCCTCAGCGGCTCACGGCGCACGCACACGCACACGCACACACACACACACACACACACACACACACACACACACACACACACACACACTGTTCAGGCTCTGGAGAGAGGAGAAGGATTGCCTTGGAGGCAAGGGCCCTGCATGCCTGGCTCTCCCATGCTGAGAGTAGGATGGAGATTTTATGCTGAACGCTGCAGAAAGCTGGTGGCAGTGTGCTTAATTATGTGTTGAGTCCAAAGAAGCACCCTATTCCCTATGTAGTGCACTACTTCTGACCAGGCCCCATATAACTCTATATAGGGAACAGGGTGCCATTTGGGATGCACACTATGTTTTGGCTAGAACCAGGGCCCAGGAACCAGGGAGGGTCTGCCACTGCCTCACTGTGCCCAGCAAGAGCTTCCTCTCAGGAGGCAGGGACACGCTGCCATATGGGGATGTGTCTGGAGTTCTGGATCTACTGCTGGTCTGGATAGAATATGACTAGCTACATGAGTCAGATTGATAATAATATCACCCACTAATATAAAACAACTCTTAGGGTGGGTTAGTGTCTATACCCCAACAGCAAATACCCCCATACTGGATCCCCCATAATGATTTTACCCTTATTTTACCAGGTAAATTGACTGTGAACATAGAGGCCGTGTTTGAGAGCATCCAAACCATAATGCATCATGGGTAAATTGTGACTGACCTGCAAATGATACTGAGTAGTTATTTATGACGCTTGGTGATTTGTAGATCAGTCAATCAACAGTTGCCTGCACTCTCAGCTGCAATGTCAAACAAACCCATTATTTTTATAGCAACAACTGGCATCTAGTCTCCCATCCAGGGACCGACCATGCTTAGCTTCAGAAGCAAGCCAGCAGTGGGATGCAGGGTGGTACACTGCTGGCTAGAAGCAATGTTTGCATTCCAACACTCCTTTCACCTTATACAAACAAATCCACCCTACCCTGATTCACTTGATTCCTTGTTGCAACAATCTTGACACTAATAGCGGTGAAAGAGACGGAAAGAGAAGAAGAAAAGATAAGAAGAAAAGAGAAACGAGAAGGCGGAAAGAGAAGAAGAAAAGAGAAGAAGGAAAGAGAAGAAGAAAAGAGAAGAGGGAAAGAGAAGAAGGAAAGAGAAGGCTGAAAGAGAAGACAGAAAAGAGAAACGAGAAGACGGAAAGAGAAGAAGAAAAGACAAGAAGGAAAGAGAAGACAGAAAGAGAAGACAGAAAAAAGAAGAAAAGAGAAGAAAAGAGAAACGAGAAGACAGAAAGAGAAGACGGAAAGAGAAGAGGGGGATCCAACACAAAACATAATAGATCTAGAAATACTAGACCTGTCAGGCTCTGACCATGGCTAAATAGAGGAGCCAAAGGCCTCCCTATGGCCAGAGCCTGACAAAGAGAAGAAGAAAAGAAAAGGAAAGAGAAGACGGAAAGAGAAGGAAAGAAAAGAAGGAAAGAGAAGACAGAAAGAGAAGAAGAAAAGAGAAGGGGGAAAGAGAGAGGGAAAGAGAGAGGAAAAGAGAAGAAGGAAAGAGAAGAAGGAAAGAGAGGAGGGAAAGAGAAGAAGAAAAGAGAAGAAGGAAAGGGAAGTGAACACAGAAGGTGACATCACTGGTTGTGGATGTAAAAGTTGAGAGTGTAAAACCAGGAGTAAGTACAGAATCTGGTGCCTTCTGCCTCCTTTAAGCATCTGCTTAGTGTTGGGGGGGGGGGGTGACATTGCTGGGCCCTCTCACCACTCATCTCCTCTTCTTCTCTGTCCTCACTAGGAATAGCTGAATAGCTGTGACAGAGGAGAAAGAGGGAAGATGTCTCATCCTGAACTGTCTTGTACTAACAGCCATTTATAAACTCAACAATCCCTTTTGTTCTCTGCAACCCATTCTCTCTTAATAAAACAGTCTCTCTGTAAAATAACTTTTCAAAATGCTCACTACAAACCACAACAAAGCCTATTGTTTCCTCCAAGGCTCACCTTGTGCATTCAGCATGTGCATCAGCAATGCTGGCATGAGCATGAGGGTCATCAGTTCGATAGCTGCTATGATCTTCCTTCCTTCCTTCCTCCCTCCCTATCTCTCACTTCTCCTACTCCCTCTCTCCTGCCGTAGGCCACTCCTCCTCCTCCCTCTCTCCTGCCGTAGGACTCTTCTCCTCCTGAATTCTCCTCCTCCCTTTCTCCTGCAGGCCTATCCTACTTCTCCTCCTCCCTCTCTCCTGCTGTAGGACTCTTCTCCTCCTGAATTCTCCTCCTACCTCTCTCCTGCAGGCCTATCATCCTTCTCCTCCTCCCTCTCTCCTGCGTTCTCCTCCTTCTCCAGCCTTATCCTCTTACCATTCTCCTCCTCCCTATGTCCTGCAGTAGGCCTTGTGAGGTGCAGTAGGCCTCGTGTGATACAGCAGGCCTCGTGTGATACAGCAGGCCTTGTGTGATACAGCAGGCCTCGTGTGATGCAGTAGGCCTCGTGTGGTGCAGCAGGCCTCGTGTGGTGCAGTAGGCTTGTGTGATGCAGTAGGCCTCGTGTGATGCAGTAGGCCTTGTGTGGTGCAGTAGGCCTCGTGTGGTGCAGACGGAGGAGGCTGATAGCTGGGTCATGACAGGCGCCCACCAGTGACCTGGGAAATAAATCCTTTAGCAGGTGGTCAGCAAGGCAGCATGGAGGGGAAGGAGGGTAAATCAGCAGCTCACCTTCCTACAACCTGTCTGCCTGCAGGGGGTTGTATGGTTCTTCATTATCCTCGAGCCCTCTAGCCTCAGCCTCAGTCTTCCAGGCCTACTGCCCTTCATTCACCCTCTGACTTCACCAACAGACACACACATACACACACACACAAACACACACTCATACGAACGCACAAACACACGCACACACACACAAATACTTGAGAGATGGTACTATATACTGTGTGGTACTTATGGACATCTGAAAGATATATATACTTGGTACTACTGTGTACTGAGACCTGAAAGATGAAATGGTACTACTGTGTACTGAGACCTGAAAGATGAAATGGTACTACTGTGTACTGAGACCTGAAAGATGAAATGGTACTACTGTGTACTGGGCCTGAAAGATGAAATGGTACTACTGTGTACTGAGATATGAAAGATGAAATGGTACTACTGTGTACTGAGACCTGAAAGATGAAATGGTACTACTGTGTACTGAGACCTAAAAGATGAAATGGTACTACTGTGTACTGAGATATGAAAGATGAAATGGTACTACTGTGTACTGAGACCTGAAAGATGAAATGGTACTACTGTGTACTGAGATATGAAAGATGAAATGGTACTACTGTGTACATTGATCTGCTTTCTAAATGTCAGCCCGTTTTATCACTTTTCTAAATTATATCTGTTTTGTGGCCTGTGACTCCTTGGGGAGATCTGCACCTGTCTGTACTTCTGTCAGACAGAGTATCTGTAGCTTAGCAACACTGAACAGTTACAGTGAAAAAGAGAGAGAGAGAGAGAGACAGACAGACACACACAGAGAGAGACAGAGCGAGAGGGTAGAGAGAGAGGGACCAGTGCTTTCAGCGGTTGCTAAGGAGCTAGAAGGAGAGTGTTACCAAGCAACTCAATAGATCCGCCCCTAATGGTTCAGAGTGGTATACTACGTACCTGCTTTAAGGAGTTAGTGAGGTAACTTCGGTTCAGAGGGGTAGACTACGTACCTGCTTTAAGGAGTTAGTGAGGTACAGTGGGGAGAACAAGTATTTGATACACTGCCGATTTTGCAGGTTTTCCTACTTACAAAGCATGTAGAAGTCTTTTATCATAGGTACACTTCAACTGTGAGTGACGGAATCTAAAACAAAAATCCAGAAAATCACATTGTATGATTTTTAAGTAATTCATTTGCATATTATTGCATGACAATACGGTGCAGTCGTCCTGTCCCCTTTGCAGAAAAGCATCCCCAAAGAATGATGTTTCCACCTCCATGCTTCACGGTTGGGATGGTGTTCTTGGGGTTGTACTCATCCTTCTTCTTCCTCCAAACACGGCGAGTGGAGTTTAGACCAAAAAGCTCTATTTTTGTCTCATCAGACCACATGACCTTCTCCCATTCCTCCTCTGGATCATCCAGATGGTCATTGGCAAACTTCAGATGGGCCTGGACATGCGCTGGCTTGAGCAGGGGGACCTTGCGTGCGCTGCAGGATTTTAATCCATGACGGCGTAGTGTGTTACTAATGGTTTTCTTTGAGACTGTGGTCCCAGATCTCTTCAGGTCATTGACCAGGTCCTGCCGTGTAGTTCTGGGCTGATCCCTCACGTTCCTCATGATCATTGATGACATTGCTGGGCCCTGTCACTACTCATCTCCTCTTCTTCTCTGTCCTCACTAGGAATAGCTGAATAGCTGTGACAGAGGAGAAAGAGGGAAGATGTCTCATCCTGAACTGTCTTTTAACAGCCATTTATATGCCCCACGAGGTGAGATCTTGCATGGTGCCCCAGACCGAGGGAGATTGACCATCATCTTGAACTTCTTCCATTTTCTAATAATTGTGCCAACAGTTGTTGCCTTCTCACCAAGCTGCTTGCCTATTGTCCTGTAGCCCATCCCAGCCTTGTGCAGGTCTACAATTTTATCCCTGATGTCCTTACACAGCTCTCTGGTCTTGGCCATTGTGGAGAGGTTGGAGTCTGTTTGATTGAGTGTGTGGACAGGTGTCTATTATACAGGTAACGAGTTCAAACAGGTGCAGTTAATACAGGTAATGAGTGGAGAACAGGAGGGCTTCTTAAAGAAAAACTAACAGGTCTGTGAGAGCCGGAATTCTTACTGGTTGGTAGGTGATCAAATACTTATGTCATGAAATAAAATGCAAATTAATTATTTAAAAATCATACAATGTGATTTTCTGGATTTTTGTTTTAGATTCCGTCTCTCACAGTTGAAGTGTACCTATGATACAAATTACAGACCTCTACATGCTTTGTAAGTAGGAAAACCTGCAAAATCGGCAGTGTATCAAATACTTGTTCTCCCCACTGTAACTTCGGTTCAGAGGCGTACACTACATACCTGGTTTGAGGAGTTAGTGAGGTAACTTTGGTTCAGAGGCGTACACTACATACCTGGTTTGAGGAGTTAGTGAGGTAACTTTGATCAACTCTGAGTTCAACTTGGGATAACCGGTAGCACGAAAGTGGCTCATCTTTTAGCCAGGTAAATGTCTATGGCAACGAACTAACCTGCTCCGGGGCTAACTCCCCTTACCCTGAATTAAATGACTGAGCCGCAAATTGAGGACCAATTAAATCATATTCCCTCCCTCTTGCTAACTATCACATTACACATTTAGTAATGACAGGGTGCAGTTGAAAATTACATTTTTGTCATTTAGCAGACACTCTTATCCAGAGCGACTTACAGGAGCAATTATGGTTAAATGCCTTGCTCAAGAGCACATCGGCAGATTTTTCACCTAGTCAGCTCGGGGATTACTGGCCCAACGCTCTTAACCGCTAGCCTAACACACACAGTAAAACTTTTGTATGACTTTATACAATTATTGTATCGATAGGAGTGGGAAGAAAGGTGCTATGTGCATTGATAAGAACACCAAAGACGGCATCAGCGATACGTAATAAAGACAGTACTTCTAATAGACTATTTCACATCATAGCCTGCTGAAATTGCCAAGATAATGTTTCTTTCCTGTTGATTCAGCAAAAATGTAAATGTGGACCATAGATTGATGTTCCAGCATTGTCTCAATGAAGAGTTTGGTGTTCGACTAATGTGAAGCTAACTGAAGCTGGCTAGCTTTAGAAAAGCCTGTGTAGATCTAGCTAGCTTCGTAGTGTGTGTGTATGTGCATGTGTTTATGTGTGTGTGTGTTTATGCGTGTGTGTGTGTGTGTGTGTGCGAGTGCTTCTGTGTGTGCATCTATGTGTCTGCGAGTGCTTGTATGTCTGATGATGGAGTCTTCTTCCCCTACAAGGAGATGAGGGATATGTCATAGCCAACCAGTCTCCCGGGTCCACGGAGCCCCACCCACACATAACTACCAGATAAACAATGACGGTAGACGGGCTCTTTTCCTTGATAGAACACTATTCGCATAGAAGTAGAGTGACTGAATAATTAAGAGGTGAGAGAGCAGAGAGAGGCTGGGACAGAGGGATGGAGGGAGCGATGGAGAGAGAGCAGAAAGGGGACAGAGATCAGGGTAGCTCAGGCTGAGATGGATGGAGGGATGGAGGAATAGAGGGATGTTTTCCTGCCAGCTAAGAGAGCACAGCAGAGAGAACAGGGTGGCCAGGGCTGAGATGGAGGGATGGAAAGATGGAAGAATAGAGGGATGTTTTCCTGCCAGCTAAAAGAGCACAGCAGAGAGAACAGGGTGGCCAGGGCTAAGATGGAGGGATGGAAAGATGGAGGAATGTTTTCCTGCCAGCTAAACCCATTAGTGAGGCCTTGCTAGGCTGAGGAAGTAGGATGATGATGAGGATACACATTTTACATCTGGCTAGAAATGAATAAGGAAATGATCTCAACAGAGAAAAAATGTTCCTCATGTGTGCCATCTATACCCTCCCAACAGAATCCCCATACTTCAACAATGACAGCTTTCCCATCCTAGGGCTTGTCCAGGCTTAGGGACATGTACTAGTCTGTGGCGACCTAAATGCTAGAACTGGACTAGAACCTGACACCCTCAGCACACAGGGAGACAAACACATACCTGGAGGTGACAGCATCCCTCCCCCATATGCCCCCCTAGACACAACTACGACAACATAACCAACAAAAACGGGTCACAACTCCTGTAGCTCTGTCGGACGCTGGGTATGTACATAGTCAATGGTAGGCTTCGAGGGGACTCCTATGGTAGTAGTAGTATAGACTACTTTATCACTCACCTCAAACCAGTCTCTTAGTGCATTTACAGTCAGTCCACTGACACCCTTTTCAGATCACAGCAAAATCACTTGAACTTGAACAGAGCTATGTTCAATCATGAGGCATCAAAGCCTAAGGAAATTAATAATATTTAGATTAAATGCTATAGATGGAAGGAAAATAGCGTGGAAATTACCAAAAAACGATTAAATGTTTCACTGTAATAGTAAAGGTGTAAACCTGGCAGTAGAAAACCTAAACAGTATATTTGACCTCTGAAGAATCCATAGAATCTAACCACTTCTGGGAAAATTTGAAAACTCTAAACAAACAACAACACAAAGAGTTATCTATCAAAAACAGAGATGTATGGGTAAACAAAAACAGATACATAATCAAATACAAAAAATCAAATTTTGAAAAACTCATCAATATTTGTGACCTGTTGTCACAAGAAAAGGGCAACCAGTGAAGAACAAACACCACTGTAAATACAACCTATATTTATGTTTATTTTTGTACTTTAACTATTTGCACATCATTACAATATTTGAAATGTCTTTATTCTCTCTGAACTAATGTTTATTTTACTTTTGTTTATTATCTATTTCACTTGCTTTGGCAATGTAAACATGTTTCCCATGCCAATAAAGCCCCTTAAATAGAATTTAATTGAATTGAGAAAGAGAGAGAGAGAGAGGTAAAAAAATATATATAGATAGAGAGATATAAAGGGAGAGAGGGGTGAGAGAAAGAGAGAGAGGTGAGAGAAAGAAATGGGAGAGAGAGAGAGGTGAGAAATAGATAGGGAGATATAAAAGGGAGCGAGGGGGAGAGAAAAAGAGAGAGAGAGGTGAGAAAGAGAGAAACAGGGTCAAAAGCGAAAAGAGGGACTTGAAAGACTGAGGGAGGAAGTATTTCTGCCACAATCAGCAAATTATAATTGTCTTGCAAGGGCAGTCGCACGCGCACACATGCACACACATGTACAGACAGTGGACGTCCCACACCTCCCCTCCCCTGTTCATTAGCCGTGTTCATCAAGTCCAGCCTGATAATTCTATTCTAATGGAGTCGAAGAGAACAGAGAACACTTGTCTATCTGGTTCATGTCAAGGACTTACAAGGCAGCCTAGCCAGCCTACAGTGTTAAAGTGTACATTTTGCAGACAGGGACAGAAGGTGTTAGTACGTAACCGTGTGGACTCCTTATGCTACCACAGACTTATAAGCATAGCCCAGTGGAGTACAGTGGAAAAGTGTGATTGTTTATGGCAAGTACAAGGACTTACAAACCCAGCCTAGCCATGCCCAGTCTAGAAGTGTGAACGTTTCTGACAACTTTTTGAATAGGCTTTGTGAAAGTAGGTGTTTGTGTTTAATGTAAGCCGGTGTGAGCAATTTGGACAGTTGTGTGAACCCTATGCTACCAAGGACTACAAGATTAGGCTAGCGAAGCACAGTGCAGACGTGTGAATATTGCAGACGGCTTTGTTAACACACACACACACTTAGTGAAAGGACAGAAGGTGTTCGTGGATAATTTCAGTGAGGACAACCAGGACAGTTGTGTGACTCCCTATTGCATGTTAATTCAGGGGGTGATAATTATAACAATTAGCCTGGTCCCAGACCTGTCCGTGCCGTATTGCCAACTCTTGTGTTGCCAAGACAACAAAGAAAGATCTGCAAACAGGCTAATATACCAGGGTTTTATCGCGGTGGTGCCAGAAGCCTGAACATGTTTTGAGCTGGTTGCAATATATTCCATAAGACCATGCCATTTATAAAATGTATATGCTGCCATTCAGCAGACACTTTTATCTGAAACGACATACAGTTGATACATACATTTGATACATGGGTGGTCCCAGGAATCAAACCCACTATGCTGGCGCGGTCTACCTACTGAGCTATAGAGGGGGACAATAACTGTAAAGGACACTGCATCAAAAGTTATGAGGAACAGATTCCACAGAACAGAGAAGTGAAAATAGTGCAGGGTGAGGTACGGGTCCCACTGTGCTTTGACACACCATGGGCATGAAGGAGATCCAACATAGCCTTTCTGACACTTTTCTTGTTTTCCCCAGAGTCTCTTTTTCGTTTTCATTTGGCGTCGATGTCTTTCTCCCAGGCTCAGCAGGTCACAGATATCACATCTAGCTGAGAGGAGAACACACACACACACACACACACTCACACACACACAGCAGACTATGTTCTGCATCACAGTTGGCCTAGTATGGCTTCCATAATTTCAAAACAGCCAAAATTAGGTAGCTACTGTGTAGTACATTGAGAAAAATGTCCTTGTATTACAGCTAGTATGGCTATGCCTAACACAGATCTGAATAATGCTGGGATTGGACGAAATTGGTTTCCAACATTTCACAATGAATAGTAGAAAACTGAACAGGCCTAAACCATTTTGACATTTTCAATTTTAAAGGCTTTATGGATGATCCTCTCGTGTCGTTCCTATATTTTATATTTAGGATTATAAACTGCGTGATTCGAGCCCTGAATGCTGATTGGCTGACAGCCATGGTATATCAAACCGTATACCACAGGTATGACAAAACATGTATTTTTACTGCTCTAATTGCTTTGGTAACCAGTTTATAATAGCAATAAGGCACTCCACATTGTGTCGCGCATAAGAACAGCCCTTAGCCGTGGTATATTGGCCATTTACCACACCCCCTCGGGCCTTATTGCTGAACTATAACCCACAGGTTATTTGTAAAACACTTTCCTTACGCGATAAAATCAGCTTGATTAACTCAAGTTGCCCCCCAGCAGCCAAATTGAACGCTCTGCACCGTATTGTGACGTTTTATTGATATGTTATGAGGAAACATTGTCCAGAAAAGGGACCTGTTCACTGCAGCCCTCAGCATATCTCAGGCCAGACCCCCTCAGCATGGTGTCGGCAGGATGATGAATCACTTATAGACAGTCTTTTGCCATTTCTCATTTGGGAAAAAGTCCGTCCTCCACCCTCTCTCCTCTCCTCCGTGACCTGGAAACCGATAAGTGGTTGAACGGAAGAGTGTCCTCTCCTCCTCGATAGCCACCTTTCATCCAGGATAGTCATATGTATCCTACTGTGGTAGAGTTTAGAAATATGCCACACCCCCTTTGAATCAGCTGTTGTTTACTCAGAGGAGAAAAGCATGCTCACATTTAAAAACAATATGCTACTTCTCCTTTTATCTAGAACATTTCTTGCACAACTATCTCACTTTATACATTTATTTTGCGATCCACCACTGCCTGATGACGTCAGTGGAGAAAGAGAGTCTGATTTCATCCAAGTTCCCTCTCCTCGCGGCCTCTTCTCAATTACCTTTGACCTTTTTCAAAAAGAGGTGAGAGAGGACGAAGCAGAGAAGATGCAACAGTTGAGAAAAGGCTTTTAACTCCCTCATAGTCAGCTCACTGTCAGAGGAAACACTGAAGAAACTCAGTCTGAATCGGCTGGTTTGGGCAGAGACAAACCACAGGGAAAAACGCACACGTACACACATCCATACACATCCACACATCCATACACATCCACACACATCCACACACATCCATACACATCCACACACATCCATACACACACATCATACACAGACACACACAGACACACCCAACAGAGACTCACCAGCACAACCAGGACTGTTTCTTTGCCTTCCGCTCTGATGATTCACAACTCATTTGTAAATCATACTAAAACAGCGTTAATGACAGAGATATGCTAATAGCCAACACAATCATCATTAATTGAAATGAATGAAGCAGAGCCCAAAGTAATGTTAAGTCCCATACGGGTAGCTCTGGGACGGCTGTGGTTAAACTCTGGTCCCTGAGGGAAAACTCTGTCTGGCTCTGTATGCTGTAACAGGGACTCCGTGGGGAGAAGATAGAGACTTGTGTTCCAAATGGCAAACTATTACTTATTTAGTCTCTATGAGCCCTGGTCAAAAGTAGGGCACTACAAAGGGAATTGGGTGCCATTTGGGACACAGACCGTCATAACAGGTACAGAACAGTACTGCTACTTCCCTGGGTCTGTAGGGGCTAAGAGGACTGTTATGGGACTTCTTAAAGCAGGCCTGGGCAATTATTTTCCATGGAGGGCCACATTAGAATATATTTTTGCCATCGCGGGCCAGAATCAAATTACAGGATTATACATCATGTGTATGACTGTGTTAACGGATATATCTACTGTAAATTACATCCAGATATGCTACTTATTTTACTTTTTTAACATGCACCGAAATAAAACTACATCCATGTTCTCGTTTTGGTAGGTATTTTCATTTTAACATGCAATGAACTACAAGGAGGGAAAAGTACATTGTGCATTCAGCACCACGGACAGAACTCTTGTTAACGCGTACGCACAAAAACACAAGAAAGAGAGAGAGAGCTCAACATTACATGTAAAGTCTCTGATGGGCATTGACTAGAGCAGTGAAGCCAGGTATAGTTTCTGACGTCGCTATGTGCAGGATTGCTGAGAGGTGAGAGTCAGTAAGAGATGATCTGTGCCTTGACTTGTTATATTTCATCACTGAAAATGTCTGTTCACATACATAGGTTGACCCAAACACTTCTGAGCATGACTACTAATCTTTGGAAAGTTTTGTTCTTCGGGAGATTCATAGAACCTTGTCAGTGACATTGTTTTGAATAATTCTCCAATCACTGCATTAGACTGAAGATCGATAAGCTCAAGTTGCAGGTCAGTGGGAGTGTTATCCACATTGAAGGTGAAAGGAGAGGAAACCAACAGCATGTAATTTTTTCCACAACTTTGAAATCCTCAAAACGACATGAAAACTCACCGTTCAAAGCACGCAGCAGCGATGTATACTTCTCCGGCTGGTCATCTGATAGGGAACAGACTAGTAGTGTCGGAAGGTGGGTGAGATTGTTGGCTTCTACTTGGCGGGTCAGGAGTTGTAATTTTCACCTTAAGGCTTTGACAAGGCTGTACATCTGATGTGAAAAAAAGGCCCTTCCCTTGTAGTTTGGAATTTAGTTCATTCATGAGGGCCATGATGTCCACAGTGAAGGCAAAATCAGCCAACCATTTTTTATCTTGCAGTTGAGGGAAATCCACATATTTTCCTTTCATTTGAAAAAACTCAGCAATCTCCGACTTCAGGTCCCACACCCTTTTAAGCACCTTCCCCAAACTCAGCCATCTCACGTTTGTGGTTTAAAGATTTTGCTCTTATGAAGTTTAACACTTTAGTGACTCTACCCACAACATGGGTCATTTTCAGAACACGTTTACAGAGCACCTCCTGATCAATAATGCAATGCAGGAAAATCATTTTCTGATCTGGGTTCAGCTCAGCTACTTGATCTTGGATCCTTTTCAAAAGGCCAACGTTTTTTCCTGTCAAGTTTGGGTACCCATCAGTGGTCACACTGGGTACCTTTTCAAAACTCAGTCCCAGCTCTGCCACACACTTATTAACCTCCGCCAATAAATCGCTGTGGTTGTGCTCTTCATTCACTGCACTGAAGCAAAGCTCCTCTCTACTTTCCTCTGTAAGAATATCAACGACTGTGCATCACTGCTCTCATCCAGGACCGAGGAGAAATAGGTGAAATCAACTGTTGTTCCATATTCTCTGCGATGTCCTCAACACGCTGTGTCACTGTTCGCCTTGACAGGGAAACATTTTCAAACAGCTCTTTCTTGTCGGGGCAAAGTATTGCTGCAGAGTCAATTAAACATTATTTAACGAATTTGCCTTCAGCGAATGGCTTGCTATGTTTAGCAATTTTATGGGACAGTACATAGCTAGCTCTCGCAATTCTGTTGTTTGCTGAATGCAGTTTTGTGAAAAGTCCTTGCTGCTTTTGCAACTGAGAAAGCAACTCTTTCGATGCACTTGCCCTCTGCTCAGAAGACATATTCCTATGTTTCTCTGCATGCTTTGTCTGGAAGTGTTGGGACAAGTAGTATTTCAAGACAGCGATGCTCTCTTTGCACACTACAGCTTTCCCTGATACTTCAATAAATACATATTTAGTTGTCCCCTCTTGCTGGAACACCCTACATTCATTGTCTACTTTCCTTTTCATTGAAATCTTTTGTGCAATTTCTAGCTAGCTAGAGCATGATTCCGCGGGCCGTATTGAATCAGGTCGCGGGCCACATACGCCCTCCCTGGCCGGCCTTTGCCCAGGCCTGTCTTAAAGAGTGGACCTGTGGTTTTTAGGTGAGTCTGGGGCACCATGAACCACAGTGGGCCCACAGCCACCAGGCACTAACGCTTCGCTGGAGCTAACCATGACCACTGGAGCTTAGAGAGAAAGGGAAAGAGAGCGGCAAAATGGAGGCAGTGGCAGACTGGCCATCTGGCATTTTGGGCAAAAGCCAGATTGGCTGGTAAATTTTAAGCCGAGTGGGCCTGTTTAACTTCGGTTTTTGGATCAAAATGATCATTTTCTGGCTAATAATGGGGGCCTCAAGGAAAATAATGTGCCGGTGTGTAAATGCCAGGAACACATTTTGGTCCAGCCCCTGGATGGAGGTAGAGGAAGAGATATAAGGGGAGGAAGAGAGAGGATAAGGAGAGAGAGAGACACAGAGAGAGAGAGAGAGAGAGAGAGAGAGAGAGAGAGAGAGAGAGAGAGAGAGAGAGAGAGAGAGAGAGAGAGAGAGAGAGAGAGAGAGAGAGAGAGAGAGAGAGAGAGAGAGAGAGAGAGAGAGAGAGACAAAAAGAGAGAGAGACACAGAGAGAGAGAGCAACACAGAGAGAGGGGGGGGAGAGAGAGGGGGGGGGAAGAGAGGGAGAGAGAGAAAGGCGGAGAAGGAGAAAAAAATGTAAGGAGAAATAAATGTAATATTGTCCATTTACAGTTAGCATGTCTCATTGGCTTTTATCGGAACAGAAGTTCATGGGCAATGTCAGCTGAGTTATGTTGACACTAAGTGCTGCAGTACATGATAGCATAAACACACATGCACGCTCACACACACACAGCATAAACTCTTAGAAGGAGAGGGCTACACACACACACACACACACTTCTGCCAGCATCCGTAAACAACATGTCAACACCGATAACAGCTTGGTGAAAATGAACACATGAGTACATAATAGCAGATAATGAAGTGAAGGAGAGGTCTGGAGAAGAACATCTCCCAGACTCAGTGTTTCTCATACAGAGGCGTTGATAGCTTTTTTCATATTATTTCAAATAATTAGCTACTGAAGATATGTGCACTAAAAGACATGAGAGGCTGTGGTGTGTGGGGAGGTTCTTCCATGTTATTCCTCTCTCTCCACAGAAGCACTAAGAGATAATATCAGCTATTACATTCTGTCAGAAGTCCACAGAAAGACGTCTGGCACAAAAGGTCTCCTCTTTTAGAAACTATGGAAGTGTGTATAAGTACATCATCGTTGTGCAGTTAGTCCACTCTAGTCCACAGGACTTATGGCTGAAGTACGGGTACGATATAGAAGATTTGTGAATATGGTGTCCATATTAGGTCCGATGGACACCGTAATCGGTAACATGTCAACAAGCTCTCACAGCCTCACATCAGAATTAGGTGTTCATCCAAGTTTCTCAAAATGGTTCCAAACATCCAATTCCAAAGTGTTTAAGCTTAAGGTTAGGCATTAACTCCAAATGTTTATGGTAAGGGTTAAGGTTTGGGATAGACTTAAAACAAAAATCTCCAAAACTACTTCCTATATCAGGATTCGAACATGGAACCTTGTACCCCAGAGGCAGATTCTCTCGCCCATCCGTCATCCCCGTCCAAAACGCCCTACTTGAAGGTAACAGCACTCACTGTTGCCCCTAGTGGCCGGTTTCCACGTCATCTCCCGACGTCCTCAGACATGGAAGAACGTCGAATACCGACTTGTATCACGGGTGACCAGGCTGAATATATATGTAAGTGACAGACAGGGCTGGAAATTGATTGTAATTTTCCATGCCTTCATTTACCCTCCTTTCCTCTGTAAAGTTAAATGGCATCAGTCAGCAGTGTGATATTAGTAGCGTTCCCTTGCCAGTTTACAACGACAAGTTAATCATTATAATTCTGGGGGATTTAAACATGATACAGACTGACAATCCTCAGTGTCTTTAATGGACTGATATAGAGAGGAAGTGGATTTTATTATTTTAGTGAGATATTAGTTATTTAACTGAAATTATAGGACTGTAATGCTATAATGGAGAAATGGAGACATACATCCCAAATGACACCCTTTTGACCAGGGCCCCATTTGGGACACACACATATCAGGCTACTTCTTGGGAAGCTAACTTTCCTGTGATATGAATTTCACTGTCGGATTGAGTTAGCGTTAGGGTTAGGGTTTCTTAAACTGTAACATTACCACAGGCCACAAATACACAACAATGAGGGCTATTTTGTGTTTGTGTGTGTGCACAGCAAATTGGCCAGTGTTGATTTTGCTGTGTAACATTTCTAGTGTTGATCCAGGAGTTACATTCACTCGGTAACAGTGAAATTAACACTCAGTGTAACCAGAGTTACACAGTTCGATCAAAATCACGCCTTCATTATCATATTTCCCACCATGAGTTACTGCAGGTAGAATTTTTTGGGATTGTTTTTAATAGCTGTGTTTTTGCATGTGCATTGATAAAGGTTTATAAAGTAATCAGTTAGATTTACGGTTGTTCCAGTTTAAATGGTTTAAGTAGAATTCAATAACCATTTGTCTGTCACTAACAGATAGTCATGGGTGGTAACTTTAGAATTCACTCGAAAAGAAAAGGCACCCTGGGAAAAATGCAAATGAGGCTTTACACCATACAGTGTTAAAATAACACCCCAAAATGATTTACTGTAAAACTACAGGTGTTCATTTCTTACACTGAGTAAGTGTAACAGCGTCAGCACTAAGCAAAGTCAGTCCAGTGTTTTACACTGTAGGTGTTGCGTATTACTCTACAGTAGAGCTATGCAAACACCACAATCAAGCTCCTTTGAACACTTTAAGAGTTGAATAGGGAACACTGCAGCATAGTTAAATCTTGAACACTTTCAAAAGTGTTATTTTAACACCAGTTCAGTGAGACCCATACGTTCACTGAAAATAGCGTAGGTTTAACACTTTCAGAGTTAAATGTACACCATTGATTTTGCTGTGTGTGTGCGGGCATGTGTCCATGCATGTGTGCGTATGTGCATGTGCAAGTGTAAATACAGGAATCCTTGAATGCTTGGTAACACTACAACCTACGAGAAAGTCAATCTTAACAGTTTTCAATTTTGTAATTTCAATTAAAACCTTGAACCCACCTGTCCCCGTCTTTACCTAAATATGTGTATTTTACAGTCTAACTTTGAGATAAATAGAAAAAAAGACAAACACTTTAAGAGCATTTCTACCTCAAAGCTCCATGACAATGCATATTTTAAGTAGAATAGCCTGGCGTCAACGAGTATCAATATCCCAATAAACCCATTCAATATTACACAAGCACAAACAAATCGATTCATATTTTGTTACGTAAGGTCATTAAAAAAAGTATGACATTTTATTTTAAAAGAACAGAAATGGCATGTTTTGAATTGTATTTATCTGTGGTTCTATTAGCTGAGGCTGTGTGGCTGCGACATGCCAATGATCAACTTATTAATTTAGCAGACATCACATCGCTCATATTACCCAGCCCTACCACAGTAAACACACAAAGTATACAGTAAGAATGGAATATAACAGAATAAAATAGGAAGGCTAATTTCCCTATTGCTGATTGTTGTTGAGGAACATCTGGAGCCGTGGTTAGTTCATTTTACTCTGATTATAATGTTACATTTGAAGTGTTAATGTAATACTCCATAGTTTTAAAAAAGTAAGACTGCATTACACTTGCCAGTGTTACTCAAATGGGGTAATTAACACTCACAGTGTGATTTATATTCAATACTAGTGTTCATCTAGAGCTAAACACTGCAAAAACACTGTTACCTTAACTGATTTGGGGTGTTGTTTTAACACTATATGGTGTAGAATCTAATTTGCACATATCCCAGGGTGCCTTTTCTTTTCCTAGTGAATTGTAGAGTTACCACCCATGACTGTAGTTTAAGTGACAGAGGCATGGTTATTTTGTTATGTCCTTCTAAAAGCCTGTGGCTTTCACCAAATGAGTATCTAAGCAAATGTTATCAACTTTATGGCATTACATTATATATACCATAAGGCCTTACTTTCAGGGCCTAATTATACCATAACACAGTGGTGTTAGGAAACTCCTGGTTTACAGGCCTGCAAGTGACATTATGCTGACCGGTAATGTGATGTGATGTGTAATTCCTATTAGAATCAAGCCAGAATTTGTATAGTCCTGTGTAGCTCAGATGGTAGAGCTTGGCGCTTACAACGCCAGGGTTTTGGGTTCGATTCCCTCGGGGGGACCAGTATGAAAAAAATTAATAAAAGTATGAACATGTATGCACTTACTAACTGAAAATCGCTCTGGATAAGAGTATCTGTAAATAATTAAAATGTATATCAAACAGTTGGACTTTTCATTCATCCGCAACCTGCATTCAGAATCACTACCAGGTTTAGGAACACTGGTAAAGGAGACTATTTAAACTGGAACAACCATTTTGGAAATGTTACACTGAAAGATCAACACTGGAAAATTTGCTCTGTATATATTGAAACAGAGCCCATATGCACAAATTTGAGAGTTGTTTGGCCAAACTAGGTTAATTAGAAACCTTAGAATCTGCTGTTTCTGATAGGGTATAGCAATCAAAACTTTGCAAGGACCTCTGTAGGATGAAATGAAGAAGTGCTATTTGGTCAACTCCTTCCTGTGCTGGTCATCAGTCTCTTCATTCTCTATCTGAGATTGCCACCCATCAGACTATTGTCAAATTAATCTTGTCTTTAGGCTACATCTATTACTATATGTGTGAAATTAGTTTCAATATAGTTTAGGTGTAGTTCGGATGGGGGGCTGGGCAGGCAGTCAGAAAATAGAGTATCATCTAATTTTAGTATTTACAGTCTACACGCTTCTGGATCAATCAATATGTTTTCTGACTGATTACAATTTACATTTGATGTCCTGAGGTTTCGTATGACCTATTTTAACATAATAAAAACATTAATTTTGCAATTTTCTATGGAATATTTACACAATTTAAATATGACCGTCATGGCCATTCTAGTAGTCATGGAATTCCGGCGCTCCGAGAGTTAATTCATGATATGTGGGTTCCCTCAGTTGAAGAATGTGTATTAAAATAAGTTTTGACATTCACTTTGCTGCATGTCCAGACTGGTAGCACAGGGCACTATTCACCCATAATGCACTCTTTGTGCCATGCTAATTCCTTCTTTCCCCTCTCCAGATGCCAATTACATTATATCGGTCTCACAGCATAACCACATTTAGCCCTGGTCTGTCAAGGAGATTCCCTCCCCTCTGGTCACTAGAGAGGATTGGCAGACAAAATGAAGCCGCTCTCTCACTATTAAACAAGCCAAAGGTAATTCACTGCCAAGATAAGTTTTTGTTCTTGACAAGTATGTGTGTGTGTGTGTCCGTCTAAACGTATGCGTGTGTGTGTTTGTGCATTCTCAGAATGATACCTCTATCCTATAAACATCTATATAAACTCCCTGAACAAACAGCCTTCAATTATCCTCCAATAGAAATTTAAATGGCAGCTCTCGTACCATTTCGACTAGAGTATAATTTAACCTAATGTATTCTCAAATAGGAGGCCATCCTGAGCACAAACAACAGTATGCTGCAGGGCGTGTTAAAACAATCGGGGTTGTGTCCAGCTAGGGGATTTCAAAGCTACAATCTGGAATTTGTTTGTCAGAAGAAAAAAAAAAAGTGGTATACAGCTCAGAGCATTAGGGAAAGACAGTTTTGCTAAGCAAATGAGACATTTAAAAGTTAATCAACAGGCATCAATAATCAAAATGACCATTCAGCAGATTCCCAAATCGCAGATCGCACCTTTAAAACAAGGGCCATAAAACCTTCTTCGTCTCTCCTGAGTGATAGCCAGGTTAATGACAGAAAAAGGTCTGGTACAGCAAACATCTGCTTGGTGTATAGGAAAGCTGTAGCAGAGATTTAGTGTGGTTGAAACACTGTATACTCGCCCGGCCTGCTGAAGTTTAATGTTTAGTCAGGATACAGCTAAACAACTAACTTTTACGTTATCAGCATCCACATTACAGGCTCATTAAGAAGAGGAATGGGACTCAATAAAAGCAATCAGGCTGTGGAATAAGCTACAATTAAACAACTGTATTGGGCCCATTAGGAGAGGGAGAAACCCCAGGATGGAGGAACCAGGCTTCAATCGTCTCCCCCATCTGTTGCACTATAACTCATAACAAAAAAACAGCACTAAATGTCTGGCCTATAAGGAACAGTATGGGATTAACACAACAACACACACGCGCTCAAGCACACACGCACACACCTAGACACACACAGAGAGACTCACACACACACACACACGCACGCACGCACACACACACACACACACACATTCATATGCTTGACAAACAAAACACCAAGCTTCGATTTAGTGTGGCTGGCAACACTGTTGTTATTCAAATGCATCTTGAAGCATCAACCTCAAATCTGTTATACAAACACATTCCCAAAGCTTTTAATTTCTTGTTATTGCTACACAAACAGATTGTGTGTGTTAGGAGCTTCTGTTATGAGTCCCATAATTCCTGTACATACGTAAATCCAGATTCAAAACAGAACATTGATTGCTCAGCTACACAAACACAAACACGCACTCACACTGTGACTGTCTGTCAGTCTGCTACTCTGCTTAAGGCCTGTCATTTAATCAACAGGGTACTGTTCTGTCAGCCATTTAACCTGGCTGCCTGGTAAAGGGTAGGAAACACAATCACAGGGCTTTAATCGTCAACATGCTGGAAGGCTGAGCGTTGGCTGTCCTCCCTTATTGATTCCAACAGATGGCAGAGAGAGAGAGAGAGAGAGAGAGAGAGAGAGAGAGAGAGAGATCTGCAATTCTAAAGAAAAGTATCTCAACAGAGAAAATTCTCCTCCTGTGTGCTACCTATATCTCCCCACTAGAATCCCCATACTTTAATGAAGACAGCTTCTCCATCCTGGAGGGGAAATCAATCATTTCCAGGCCCAGGTACATGTACTAGTCTGTGGCGACCTAAATGCCAGAACTGGACTAGAACCTGACACCCTCAGCACACAGGGAGACAAACACATACCTGGAGGTGAAAGCATCCCTCCCCTATATGCCCCACTAGACACAACTACGACAACATAACCAACAAAAACGGGTCACAACTCCTGTAGCTCTGTCGGACGCTGGGTATGTACATAGTCAATGGTAGGCTTTGAGGGGACTCCTATGGTAGGTACACCTATAGCTCATCTCTTGGCAGTAGTACTGTAGACTGCTTTATCACTGAAGGAAAGTAGTGTGGAAATATACCAAATAACAATTAAATGTTTCACTGTAATAGCGAAGGTGTAAACTTGGCAGTAGAAAACCTAAGGTCAAAATCGATGTGTACCGACTCAGTGAGCATAGCCTTGCTATTGAAAAACGCCGCCGAAGAGAAAGACAGGCTATGTGCACACTATATTAGAGACACATACTTCCCTCAGATTACACAGACCCACAAAGAATTCAAAAACAAATCCAATTTTGATAAACTCCCATAACTATTGGGTGAAATACCACAGTGTGCCATCACAGCAGCAAGATTTGTGACCTGTTGCCACATATTAAACTGATTATGGCAGATTATGCAATAATCATGTAAACACCTTACTCTGCTTATCTTAATCGGCATAAGGTCAAAATCGAAGTAAGCATACGCCGGTGTTCCAGCGGTGTATTTGATCAGCGCATGTGAGAGCGAGCCTCCCTCTTTAGCGCGAGTGAAGAGAGTTCGGAACACCTGAATGTATGCGTCTTAGACGTAGTTTCAAATACATACTTTATACAGTATGTCCGAACTCAGAATTAAATGTGCTTACCAAAAATAACATGGTCGCTGTGGTAGAATGTATATTTTGATTGCCGTTTTTCTGCATTTATCAGAGTGCCATCAGGTAGCCTGACTGTGTCCATGTAAACAGGATTATTAGGGAAATCGTTTTTTTTTGCAAAGCATGTAAATGTTTTAATCAAACTATTATATTAATCTGATTATCCACAATAATCACATTATTGTGTGCATGTAACCAGACTCACTAGTTCTCAATTCTCTCCTCAGGGACCTCCAGCTGTTCCAGAGGTAGCTCACTTGATTCAACTTGTCAATTAACACAATAATAATAATAATAATAACACCTGAGGTTTGTAGCTACTGTTATTTAAACGTTTTACCTATCTATTTTTGACTTAACTCCATTGTTGGTTAAGGGCTTTTAAGTAAGCATTTCACTGTAAGGTCGACACCAGGTCTACACCAGGTCTACACCAGGTCTACACCTGTTGTATTCGGCGCAAAATACAATTTGATTTGATTTGATCTGATATGGAATTTTAACAATAAAATATGGCTGACTAGAATAAAAAACCCTGTATGGTTCTTCAAAAGGATATACAAAGAACCTTTTAGATTGAGAAAGATTCTTTATAGAACCATAAAGGGTATATAAAGAATCATAAAAAGGGTTGTAGACATAGCGGAATATAACAGTCTACATAGCACCATACATATCACCATACATAGCTAAAAATAACAGTCTACATAGCACCATACATAGCACCATACATAGCGGAATATAACAGTCTACATAGCACCATACATAGCAGAATATAACAGTCTACATAGCACCATACATAGCGGAATATAACAGTCTACATAGCACCATACCATAGCACCATACATATCACCATACATAGCGGAATATAACAGTCTACATAGCACCATACATAGCGGAATATAACAGTCTACATAGCACCATACATAGCGGAATATAACAGTCTACATAGCACCATACATAGCGGAATATAACAGTCTACATAGCCCCATACATAGCTGAATATAACAGTCTACATAGCCCCATACATAGCGGAATATAACAGTCTACATAGCCCCATACATAGCGGAATATAACAGTCTACATAGCCCCATACATGGCGGAATATAACAGTCTACATAGCACCATACATAGCGGAATATAACAGTCTACATAGCACCATACATAGCGGAATATAACAGTCTACATAGCACCATACATAGCGGAATATAACAGTCTACATAGCACCATACATAGCGGAATATAACAGTCTACATAGCACCATACATAGCGGAATATAACAGTCTACATCGCACCATACATAGCACCATACATAGCTAAATATAACAGTCTACATAGCACCATACCATAGCACCATACATATCACCATACATAGCGGAATATAACAGTCTACATAGCACCATACATAGCGGAATATAACAGTCTACATAGCCCCATACATAGCGGAATATAACAGTCTACATAGCCCCATACATAGCGGAATATAACAGTCTACATAGCACCATACATGGCGGAATATAACAGTCTACATAGCACCATACATAGCGGAATATAACAGTCTACATAGCACCATACATAGCGGAATATAACAGTCTACATAGCACCATACATAGCGGAATATAACAGTCTACATAGCACCATACATAGCGGAATATAACAGTCTACATAGCACCATACATAGCGGAATATAACAGTCTACATAGCACCATACATAGCTAAATATAACCGTCTACATAGCACCATACATAGCGGAATATAACCGTCTACATAGCACCATACATAGCGGAATATAACCGTCTACATAGCACCATACATAGCGGAATATAACAGTCTACATAGCACCATACCATAGCTAAATATAACCGTCTACATAGCACCATACCATAGCTAAATATAACCGTCTACATAGCACCATACATAGCACCTTACCATAGCTAAATAAAACCGTCTACATAGCATCATACATAGCACTATACATAGCACCATACCATAGCTAAATATAACCGTCTACATAGCACCATACCAAAGCTAACTAGAACCGTCTACATAGCATCATACATAGCACCATACCATAGCTAAATATAACTGTCTTCATAGCACCATACCATAGCTAAATATAAATATAACCATCTACTTAGCACCATACAGGCACCGTCTACAAAGCACCATACATAGCGGAATATAACTGTCTACATAGCACCATACAGGTTCCATTTAGAACTTTATGAGCATGGTTCTTTATAAAGCACCAAAAAGGTTTACGCTATCGTTACAAGCCAAAGAAGTGGAGCCTACTGTAGTGATTGAATATGGAGTGGTGTAGACATCATCCCTCCCTCCCATCTGTCTCCATGTGCACAATCCCCTGCCATCAACTCTACACTCTTAGAAGTAAAGGTGCTATCTATAACCTAAAAGGGTTCTTTGGCTGTCCCCATAGGAGAACCCTTTGAAGAACCCTTTTTGGTTCGAGGCAGAACCTTTTTGAGTTCCATGTAGAACCCTTTCCACAGAGGGTTCTACATGGAACCCAAAATATTTCTGCCTGGAACCAAAAAGGGTTCTTCAAAGGGTTCTCCTATGGGGACAGCCGAAGAACCCTTTTTTTTTTCGAAGAGTGACTCACTGCCCAGAAGAAAAAAAGAGTCACTGTGGCTTTATCAAATATTCATTCACTGCAACAACTACCACCACAGAAGGCACAGAGATAGGATACATAAAGGAACTACAATGAAAGTACAAAGTGTGTGTGTGTGTGTGTGTGTGTGTGTGTGTGTGTGTGTGTGAATACCACTTCCAAACCAATATCTAATAGAGGAACCATTTCCCTCATCCTCTCTCCTATTGAAATATTGATCAGCCAGTGAGAATCACCTCAGTTGCTCTGTCAGTGAGTTGATATCTCCAGTCATCTTAGCATATATTATTCATTCTGTGTATGTGGCTTAATAATCATGGTATTTAGAAATAATAAATGTTATAATGTTTAATATGTTAGAAAGCCTGCGTTTTCTATGCTTCCTATCAATGTTCATGTATCAGTCAGTCAGTAGTCTGTTATGGAAAAACAATAGATTTCACCTCACAAATTGACAGTTGGGGAGTTACTGTGATCAGCCTCTAGCCTAAAGAGTTTGGTGGTGGTGTATTCATTGTGTGTCTGTGTGGCATTATCTCTCTGTGTATGCATGGAGCTTCGTTTGTCTGTGTGGCACCACTTCACTGTGTATGCACGGCATCACTTTGAAACGAGGTACTACGATCAGTCTAGCCATAGTGTGATAGTTGTGTTTTGTGTGGCGCTATCTCTTTATGAATGCATTACTAAGAAGCTATGACCTGAGGATCTGTTTATGTTAGCAATTAAATGGAGGAAAGATGATGGCTGTGCAGGTCAGGGAGAATAATTACCATGCTCTGGGGGCTGTCAAACGTCACATTAGGGTCATACACGCACACACATATGCACACACACACACACACACACACACACACAGACACACAGACATCAGGACCTGTCCCAAAATCTCTGCTGCGGAGAAATTAAATATGAACATATGCAAATAAGGCCTCCACTCGTTGCCGAGGCAGACTTCCTGTAGTACCATAGTAACAGGCTCATTATGATTCAGTGGAGAGAGAGAACATTGTTGCTATTGTTGCAAGTGTGTGTGTGTGTGTGTGTGTGTGTGTGTGTGTGTTGCTGCCTTGTGCACAGAGCATGTCCTTTTGACCTTCCACTGTTCTCCTACAGGGACTGAGTGAACAGCCCCAAACTTTAGAGAGAAACACAAAGTCTTTATCTACCATACATCTACAATATACTACATGTATGCATACGGTATGCTCCATTTTTCATATTTAACGCAAAACTTAGTGAATAGAGCTTCAGATCTAACTGTGCACAGAGGGTTGTGTGTCCAATAGTTATCACATAAAATGTCATATCGTGTATTTAGAAAAATTAAGAAAAGAATAGTCCTAATCAGAGCCATAATTCCTGCTCCATAACATCTTCAATGAGTTCCTGGTGTAGGGGAATGATGAGGGAGACAGAGCATGATGGAGAGAAAGAGCGAGAGCGAGAGCGAGAGTGAGAGAGGAGGGAGATGAACAAGAAGTATGCCATTTTAAAAGCCTGCCAGTCTGGTTGATCTCCATTTGACAGAGGTATGACCACTCTATAAAAACAACTCAGGAGACTCAACAATCAACAACAGTGTGTATGTACAATACATCATGTTGACTCTGTCTGAAGGACTAACAGGACTAGCAGGACTGACTAGCAGGGCTAGCAGGACTAACATGGCAAACAGGACTATCGGGACTAGCATGACTTGTGAGACTAACAGGACTACCAGGACTAACAGGGGACATAAGGGAATTCTGAAAGGACAATAACATGCAGCTTTATCAAGACAACCATAGCGTGAGATATTGGTGTTTTTTTGTATCTCTGATAGGAAGCAGAGAGGATCCTGGGTAATACTCACCTCTTCACGGAATCTAATTTGTGAATGAGATTCAGCAGGCTGAGTATCTTGTCGCCTCAACTCCCCTTCCCTTATCCTCTTCCGCTATCCTCTTCCGCTATCCCCTTCCGCTATCCCCTTCCGCTATCCTCTTCCGCTATCCCCTTCCGCTATCCCCTTCCGCTACCCTCTTCCGCTATCCCCTTCCCTTACCCTCTTCCCTTACCCTCTTCCGCTATCCTCTTCCGCTATCCTCTTCCGCTATCCTCTTCCGCTATCCTCACCCATCTTCTCCCCCTGCTCTCCTCTACCCCTTCAAGAAGATAGTTAACCCCTAAACCCTGACCCTCATGCAAGACTTCACTCCATCCTCCCTATCCTCTCTGCAAGTGCAGGTAAATACACACTCTCCAATGAACAGCCTGGTTCCCCTGCATTGGAACATTGTTTTATCTTCCTCAACCATAAAACCCATCTATCTATGATCAACAGCAAAACCATTCAACAGCCTTTGGTTCCTTCTAGGTAGTTGACATTTTTGGACTAGAATTACAGGGAAATAAAAATCAGATCCAAGGAAGACGCTGACAGTTCGTGGGAATGGGAAGAGAGGTAAGGTAGAGAGAAAGAGGGGGAGAGAGAGAGAGAGAGAGAGAGATAGGACTGATAAATCAGATAGCTCTATCTGGCTTAAATGTGCCTAGTGGAAGAAGGAAAGAAGCCTTTTAGAGCAGAGCGGTGTTCCAGCAGCAGAAGCAGAAGCTAGGCCCTGTAGGAAGGCAGGAAGAAGCCTCGAGGAGTGATTTATTGTTTAGTTGAGGATGGGTTAATAGGATTCAGCCTGTGGCGCAGCAGATCCATCCTCACTAGAAAATAGAACCAGCGCCTTCTGCCTCTCGTTCAAATCAAATTGCATTTGTCAACAGTTGTAGACCTTTCAGTGAAATGCTTACTTACAAGCCCTAACCAACAGTGCAGTTTTTAAGTAAAAAATAAGTATTAGGTTTCTTTATTTCTCCCCCCCCCCAGTAAATAGAAAAGAGAGACGAGAGAGAGTTGTTTAAATACCCATCCCAAACTCTAATGGATTATGCACACTCCATAATCTACGGACCACACAAATTAAAAAGACAAGACACTCCATAATCTACGGACCACACAAATTAAAAAGACAAGACACTCCATAATCTCTATCGCTGCAGCTATGGCAAATGTCTCCGTTTGTTTTGGAGGATGTGTTGGGAATACCATAGATAGAGTGTACATTCATAACATGCTCCATTATCAGCTAATGTACGATGCATTTCTGGACTTTAGAATGAGAACAGTTTCTATGTAGGCACTCGTCATTAATTGCCATTTGGGCATGTAACAAATGCTTGCGTTGTCACAAGAGTTGAGAAACAACATTGCCTTTTTTGTGTGTGGTAAATGATAAATACAAATAGACTGAAAATTAAATATTAGGTATACCCATATACCTTTCCCAAAGCTAGAGCCCCATTACGTAGTACTTAATTCAGTGAGATTGAAATCCATCTAATGTGTGTTTAACAGGCAAATAATGTGCCTTGCTCGGCAGAATAAATAGGAATTAAACATTGAAGGCAGCCAAAACATTAATGGC
The DNA here is from genome assembly GCA_023634145.1 of Thymallus thymallus. Taxonomy (NCBI): domain Eukaryota; kingdom Metazoa; phylum Chordata; class Actinopteri; order Salmoniformes; family Salmonidae; genus Thymallus; species Thymallus thymallus. Next base: position 16,250,321 of record CM042388.1, on the reverse strand, counting down.
TCCTATTCCTCACTTTACTACCTTAAAAAAAAACACGACAACCACAATCACATTGCCACTAGGCTCCATCTTGCTCGTGTTCGCTTCCAACAGCCACAACAAGCACTGGATAATTGCTATCTTTTATCAAGGCATAAAACAGAGTGCCAGCTGTAACACCCATACCAGCCTCATCAGCATGGCACACGACACGTAACGCCCTCCCTGGCGGAAGCCCTCCCTTTACACAAACCTTGTAAACATCATTAAAACGTCAGGCCCCTATAAAACACCTTTATAAAGTAGGCTGGCAACTTTACAGCCTTTGTATTACGGCTGCTAAAATGTATTCTGAAGGGATGAGAACAGATCAAATAAAGCTTTAGAAATGAATCATGCTATGAAATTAAATGACATGGTCCGGAACTTTGCATACTACTGTGTATTTTTTATTTTTTTACTTCCCGCTTTGTGTTGCATGTGTCAATGTGTAGTTCATACATGCATAATCTATGAGCAGAATTACTGTCTTACATCAATTAGCCATGAGATCTCTAGTTTGAAAGCGACAGTTTTTCTGGAAGCTGTACTGTGCCATCTTCCTTACACTTTTCCTCCATGTGGGCCAGCCCCCTAGCAATTTGAGTTCTAGCCGATGAGCTTCTGTCACGGTGCGCATTATATAAGGGACGGTAAACGGAGCGCTGGTGAAGTGTCATCCTTTTTATTTGAAATGAGATGTTCTCACGAGGCATTAAACAAATAAAAAGGAGAGTGAAAAAATATAACTATAACAAAACACAGTGACTTACTTGGGATGTTGCAGGCAGTGCAGACAAACACAAGTGAATAATGATCCACACACAGGTGGCTGTGTGTGGTGACTAAATACTATCCCCAATCAGAGACAACGCTATACAGCTGTCTCTGATTGGGGATGATAATCTCCCTAATAGGAGTGTGAGGACTTGGTTGTGTGCCTCTCATCCTCCCCTAGGTGGGGGTAAGAGGCCTTATCACAACCAAGCCCTCACAGTACCCCCCCCCTAAGGTGCGGACTCCCGATCGCACACATACAATCCCCCCTCTCCTGAAAGAAAAAAAACTAGGGGGGACATGGCGGGGTACTGAGGTGGTTGCTGGTGGGGGCTCCGGTTCCGGTTCCGGGCGTGGCACAGGCTGTGAGAGTAGCTTTCCTCCTACCTCTCCGTTGCACGCCCGGTCCGGTCCGGACCCCGGCGCGGTGGTTCCCCCCTCAGTACTCCCGCCGTTCACCAAGTCCTGTCTGGACCCTGGTGCGGGAGCCCTCGACCCTGGAGAGGGGCTGACAACCGGCCCCGGACTGGGCACCGGTGGAGCGGACTGCTCCGGCACTGGAGCGACGCAGATGACCGGCCCCGGACTGGGCACCGGTGGAGCGGACTGCTCCGTCAATGGAGCGACGTAGACGACCGGCCCCGGACTGGGCACCGGTGGAGCGGACTGCTCCGGCACTGGAGCGGCGCAGACGACCGGCCCCGGACTGGGCACCGGTGGAGCGGACTGCTCCGGTACTGGAGCGACGTAGACGACCTGCCCTGGACTGGGCACCGGTGGAGGAGGCTCCAGGCCTTGAGCTGTGGCTGGAGGCTCCGGGCTGCTGACCTTCGCTGGAGGTGGCGGGGCGCTGACCTTCGCTGGAGGTGGCGGGGCGCTGACCTTCGCTGGAGGTGGCGGGGCGCTGACCTTCGCTGGAGGTGGCGGGGCGCTGACCTTCGCTGGAGGTGGCGGGGCGCTGACCTTCGCTGGAGGTGGCGTGGCGCTGACCTTCGCTGGAGGCCTCGGGCTGCTGACCTTCGCTGGAGGCCTCGGGCTGCTGACCTTCGCTGGAGGCCTCGGGCTGCTGACCTTCACTGGAGGCCTCGGGCTGCTGACCTTCACTGGAGGCCTCGGGCTGCTGACCTTCACTGGAGGCCTCGGGCTGCTGACCTTCACTGGAGGCCTCGGGCTGCTGACCTTCTCTGGAGGCCTCGGGCTGTTGACCTTCTCTGGGGGTCTCGGGCTGCTGACCTTAGCCGGAGGTTTCGGGCAGCTGACCTTCACCGGAGACCTCGGGCAGTTGACTCTCACCGGAGGTCTCGGGTTGGACGCTGTGCCCACCCTGGGCACCGACGCAGAGGTGGTCTTCAGCCCTGCAGCTGGTCTGGCTGTCGGCCCCAGACTGGGCACCGACACGCTATGGAGCTCCTGCTCCACAGCGGGGCTGAACGTCGTGCCCACCCTGGGCACCGACACAGAGATGGTTTCCAGCCCTCTGGTGGGGCTGGCTGTCGGCCCCAGACTGGGCACCGACACGCTATGGAGCTCCTGCTCCACAGCGGGGCTGAACGTCGTGCCCACCCTGGGCACCGACGCAGAGATGGTTTCCAGCCTTCTGGTTGGGCTGGCTGTCGGCCCCAGACTGGGCACCGACGCGCTATGGAGCTCCTGCTCCACAGCGGGACTGAACGTCGTGCCCACCCTGGGCACCGACGCGGAGATGGTTTCCAGCCCTGTGGTTGGGCTGGCTGTCGGCCCCAGACTGGGCACCGACACGCTATGGAGCTCCTGCTCCACAGCGGGGCTGAACGTCGTGCCCACCCTGGGCACCGACGCAGAGAGGGTTTCCAGCCCTCTGGTTGGGCTGGCTGTCGGCCCCAAACTGGGCACCGACGCGCTATGGAGCTCCTGCTCCACAGCGGGACTGAACGTCGTGCCCACCCTGGGCACCGACGCAGAGATGGTCTCCAACCACAGAGCTGTGCTGGCGACCGTCGTTGTAGCCTCCGTGCGAGGAGTAGGCACGGGGCGTACAGGACTGGGGAAACGCACCAGTGGTCTGATGCGTGGAGCTGGCACGGGTCGCGCCGGGCTGGGGAAACGCACCGTTTGGCTGGTGCGTGGAGCAGGCGCGGGCCGTACCGGGCTGGGGAAACGCACCGTTGGGTTGGTGCGTTTAGCTGGTACGGGTCGCACCGGGCTAGTGTTGCGCACCGATGGTGTGGTGCTTTGGACCGGCGCTGGAGGCACCGGACTGGGAACTGGCGCTGGAGCACGACTGTCCCTGTCGTCCCTACTCCACCGCCAATCCCCATCCTGTGAGGGCTCCTCCGGGAACCCCCACGAGTGAGGGAACAGAAGCACATCGTCGTCGTCTTCCTCCGACTCCTCTCTGTACTCCTGCTCCCACGGCTGTAGGGGCTCCTCCTGGAACCCCCACAAGTGCAGTGGTCGGGGCTCTTCTCCCTCGATCCCCGACCACCCCCATAGCCCCCCCCCCAAAATCAGTTTGAGGGGTTTTCTGGGCTCCAGGCTGGTCCTCAGTTCTAGCCCGGTGATGTGTCCTCCGTCGTCGGCGCCTCGACTGCTCCGGACCCCAGCCTTCCTCCACCGAACGATAATAGGAGTGTTCCTCCTCGGTAATTTTTCCCATACCGAGGAGGATATCTCCTAAAGTAATACTCCTTTGTTGCGTCCCAGGGTGGTGGATCATTCTGTCACGGTGCGCATTATATAAGGGACGGTAAACGGAGCGCTGGTGAAGTGTCATCCTTTTTATTTGAAATGAGATGTTCTCACGAGGCATTAAACAAATAAAAAGGAGAGTGAAAAAATATAACTATAACAAAACACAGTGACTTACTTGGGATATTGCAGGCAGTGCAGACAAACACAAGTGAATAATGATCCACACACAGGTGGCTGTGTGTGGTGACTAAATACTATCCCCAATCAGAGACAACGCTATACAGCTGTCTCTGATTGGGGATGATAATCTCCCTAATAGGAGTGTGAGGACTTGGTTGTGTGCCTCTCATCCTCCCCTAGGTGGGGGTAAGAGGCCTTATCACAACCAAGCCCTCACAGCTTCAGCCCCTCACCATTTGAGTTACTACTTTCAGAACTACTGATTAAAAAGTATTTAAAATGTTTAAATCTCTTTAAGAGATTGGCTAGCCATAGAGACATTTTTATACATTTTATGAGAACGGTTAGCTAGTTGATTTTTAAAGCTACAATATGTAACTTTTTGGGCGACCCGACCGAATACACATACAAATGTGAGTTATAGATCCGTGATTCTCATTGAAACCAAGTCTAAGAAGCGGTAGATCTGTTCTATCTGTGGTATTTCTATGCTTCCCCTTCTTAGGTTTTGTTTTTGCGTCTCCGGTTTTGTGCACCAGCTTCAAACAGGTGAAAATACAATATTTTTGGTTATGATAAATATATTTCACAGCGGTTTAGATGGTACAATAATTCTCTACACAGTGACTGCTTGTTTTGTCACATAAACTGAAATTAGGCGAGCTATTAGAATTTTAGCAACCAGGAAATGGCCTGAGCGATTACTGCAAATTGCATTTTTAAGTGTCTATCTCTCACAACATTTGTATTCATATGCAAGTGTGATCAGTTCATGCATGACCTCGTGTGAGATTGAAAAGCTAAAGATGTGTGTCTGTCTGTGTGTGTGTGTGTGTGTGTGTGTGTGTGTGTCAGTGTCTGTGTGTGTGTGTCCACTATGTAGGGAATAGGGTGCCATTTGGGACAGGATCTTTAGGGTGCCATTTGGGACAGGATTTTTAGGGTGCCATTTGGGACAGGATATTTAGGGTGCCATTTGGGACAGGATCTTTAGGGTGCCATTTGGGACAGGATATTTAGGGTGACATTTGGGACAGTATATTTAGGGTGACATTTGGGACAGTATATTTAGGGTGCCATTTGGGACAGGATATTTAGGGTGCCATTTAAAGACAGGATATTTAGGGTGCCATTTTGACAGGATATTTTCGGGTGAGTTTCCATCCATCTACTTATTATTCTCCTTACTGAGGTCCTGCAGCACTCCACCACTCGAGTGTGTGTGTGTGTGTGTGTGTGTGTGTGTGTGTGTGTGTGTGTGTGTGTGTATGTGTGTGTGTGTGTGTGTGTGTGTGTGTGTGTGTGTGTGTGTAGCTAATCGAATTCGTTAAGATCGGTCAAGAAATGGACCCAATTTCAGCTTGTAAATAAATAAATAAATAGCTATAACAGAAGGAGTGAAATCACTTATATTCTAGAACCAACATTCATCATTGTCAGAAGGGGACATAGAGTTCATACGCACCAACATGTCCCATTTCCAGCCAGCCATGGTGCACGTTTATTGGACAGGACTCAGGATGAGTGGTCATTTATAGACTGGCCTGTCACTGTTGTGCTATTTGCTATGTTAATGTCCCCGAGACGAAGTCACAACCAGCCTGGTTGTACCCTTGCTGTGACAGAGACTGGGAAATAGGCCTAGGTGAGGGTTGGATTTAGTGAGTAATTCATTTGTGTGTGTATGTGTGTGTGTGTGTGTGTGTGTGTGTGTGTGTGTGTGTGTGTGTGTGTGTGTGTGTGTGTGTGTGTGTGTGTGTGTGTGTGTGTGTGTGTGTGTGGCACAGCTGCTATGCTGAGAGTTGAATCCTGACTTGTTGTCAACCATCCAATGAAAGCTGGAGGTGAACGTAACCTCCAGACTACATCTGCTGTAGTCTGCAAACACACTATACATAAGTTACATACTAAAGTATGTTTGAGGTCTGCAACAGATGTTGTGTGGAAGTCATATTTACCTTCAGCAAGACAATACTGGAGGCTTTACCATACCCAAATCAGAGACTTAATCTAGTGTTGAGTGTTTAATGTTGAATGTGAAGAGCATTTATATTAATATAATGTTTTTATTTATTTATTTAACTAGGCAAGTCAGTTAAGAACAAATTCTTATTTGCAATGACGGCCTACGCTGGGCCAATTGTGCACCGCCCTATGGGACTCCCAATCACAGTCCGATTGTGAACCATCCTGGAATTGAACCATGGTTTGTAGTGACACCTCTAGCAGTGAGATGCAGTGCCTTAGACCAATGCGCCACTCGGGATCCATTATGTGCAGATATCTGCTACACGGACGGGTTGGGATTTCAAGCCTGTTTCAGAGGTTTAGTTAAGTGATAATGCCCGAGAAGCTGGTGTTTGGAGGATTGGCACGGGTGTTTTTAGTGGATTGTGCAGTGAGACGGAAAAGAGTAAATCCGGCTGGAATGCACTTTTAACCAATCAGCATCCAGGATTAGACCCACCCGTTGTATAGTGAGGGTTAATGCACTAATAGGTCTATATTTATAGATGACACAAATGGTGTGTACACAAGCCTTAAACTCCTCCCTCCTAGTGTGTCTGACACCCACTGTGAAATCTGGTGGAGGATCAGTGATGATCTGGGGGTGCTTCAGCAAACAATAGTATTGTGTTGTTTAAAAATGAAAATTTACTTATTTTCTTTGCATCATTCTAGGTCTGACAACACTGCATCTTCTCTGTCATTTTCACCAGTTGTCATTTTCTGCTAATAAATGCTCTAAATGACAATATTTTTATTTGGAATTTGGGATAAATGTTGTCAGTAGTTTATAGAATAAAACAAAAATGTTCATGTTACCCAAACACATACCTATAAATAGTAAAACCAGAGAAACTGATAATTGTGCAGTGGTCTCTTAATTTTTTCCAGAGCTGTATATAGTAAAAACAGTGCACCTACACCAGACTGTCCTAATGGCTTCTATAAACACAGAGGCTGCTAGCTAACAGAAAACAGGAGAGACCAGAATAGAAATAGAACTGCTAGAATGGACATTCCCATTCAAGACAATGTTCTGCAATTCCATTTCTATGGAGGCCAGACCATTGAGCTAACAGAAAGCAGAAGAGGCCTCAGGCTGAGGTTACCTCACCACACAGGGAGGACTATCCTCTGTTAATATTAGGATTATTCTCTAAAAGCCATTATATATCTCGTACTGCCTTTTATCTTGAGTTTCAGGAGAGATCCATTACCGTTTAGTGCAGCAAACAGAAGTGGTGTCTGGTACTGTCGGGTAGAACCATGGCCTCTAAGGTCTGAGCTGATGGAATATACTACCACTGAGATACACTACATGACCAAAAGTATGTGGACATGCTCGTCGAACTTCTCATTCTAAAATTATAGGCATTAATAAGGAGTTGGTACCCCTTTGCTGTTATAACAGCCTTCTCTCTTGGGGATGGCTTTTCAATAGATGGAACATTGTTGCAGGGATGTTCTTCCATTCAGCCACAAAAGCATTAGTGAGGTCGGGCACTGACGTTGGGCGATTGTTGGGCGATTCCAATTCATCCCAAAGGTGTTCGATGGGGTTGAGGTCAGGGCTCTGTGCAGGCCAGTCAAGTTCTTCCACAACGATAGACAAATCATTTCTGTATGGACCTCGCTTTGTGCACAGGGGCATTGTCATGCTGTAACAGGAAAGGGCCTTCTCCAAACTGTTTCCAGAAAGTTGGAAGCACAGAATCATCTAGAATGTCATTGTATGCTGTAGCGTTAAGATTTCCCTTCACTGGAACTAAGGGGCCTAGCCCGAACCATGAAAAACAACCCCAGACCATTATTCCTCCTCCACCAAACTTTACAGTTGGCACTATGCATTGGGGCAGGTAGGGTTTTCCTGGCATCGGTCAAACCCAGATTTGTCCGTCAGACTGTCAGATGGTGAAGTGTGATTCATCACTCCAGAGAACGTTTCCAATGGCGGTAAGCTTTACACCACTCCAACTGACACTTGGCATATCACATGGTGATCTTATGCTTGTGTGTGGCTGCTTGGCCATGGAAATATGTGTGTGTGTGTGTGTGTACACATATTACTATACTTGCGAGTACCAAAAGAATAATTCAGAGAAGTGAAGACATTTATCCATTTTATGCTTAGGGGTTAGATTTAGGGTTTGCACGTGGTGGGGGGGGGGGGGGCTTGACATTGGGAATTCTTAAATGACATGATTGGCGTTTCTCTTCTGTCTGTGTGTATGAAAACAGCCAACTCCTGGGGACAGCTCTACTCTCTCTAGCTCTCTGTTCAAAACCATTTAGTAGCGGATGCCATGCGGACGGGGCTGTTTATACTGGCAATAATGCTATATCAGCAAAGCCCCCTGTCAATCAAAGACCAGTGAGGTCCCTGCTTTCTCTTTCTGTCTATCTCTCTGTAGGGGTCCCAGCAGGTGAATGACAGGGGGGGCACAGGGACAGGCAGGGCCTGGCTGCCACTTATAAAGGCCTGTTATTAGTGACCCATGCAGTTCAAACCACTCAGCATGATGGGTAGTGTATACAAGAACACACTACTCATAAAATGTAATAAAACACTTTTTGCCTAGCTAATATTACACATCTGTTGAATAGTGTACTGATCAACAATACTAGAGGCACTTAGACATACAGTATTCCAGACTAGAGGCACTTAGACATGCATTATTCCAGACTTGAGACACTTAGACATACAGTATTCCAGACTAGATGCACTTAAACATACAGTATTCCATACTAGAGGCATTTAAACATACATTATTCCAGACTAGTGGCACTTAGACATAGAGTATTCCAGACTAGAGGCACTTAGACATAGAGTATTCCAGACTAGAGGCACTTAGACATAGAGTATTCCAGACTAGAGGCACTTAGACATACAGTATTCCAGACTAGAGGCACTTAAACATACAGTATTCCAGACTAGAGGCACTTAAACATACAGTATTCCAGACTAGTGGCACTTAGACATAGATTATTCCAGACTAGAGGAATTTAGACATAGAGTATTCCAGACTAGAGGCACTTAGACATACAGTATTCCAGACTAGAGGCACTTAAACATACAGTATTCCAGACTAGTGGCACTTAGACAGAGTATTCCAGAGTAGTGGCACTTAGACATAGATTATTCCAGACTAGAGGAATTTAGACATAGATTATTCCAGAAGTCCAGAAGCCTGGGGATGTTGTACCTGCTGTTGACTTACTTCCTATTTGCACGTGTGGAAATAAAGTGTCTTAGCCTGTTTGTCATTGTCAGTTTCCTCTCTACTCTCACGCCACCTTCCCTCCCTCCCATTGTGTTTGTCACATAGAGAACCATGTGGTTGGATCTACAGTATGTGTGTTTCTGCCAACAGAAGGACCATGCCACACCATGTTAGAACTGGACGTGTATCCGACCACGAGGCCTGCGGTGCTGTGACACTAGGACGGAGAGAGGCGGCATGACACACCACACCACAGAGCAAACGCACACAGACAACACACACACACAACACACAGCGCCGTGCAGCAGTCACACTGTGCCCCAGTGTAACCTCCCCAGGCCACATGACCACCACCATAGAGAGACAGAGACAAGCTGTCACATCACATAGCAGGCTGACAGAACAACTAATAGTAGTAGACTACACCGCTGAGAGTGGGAGGGAAGGAGGGAGGGAGGGCTGAGGGAAGGATGGAGGGAAGGTAGGAAGGACGGAAGGAGGGAAGGAAGGACAGAGAGAGATAAAGGGAGGGATGGATGGATGGAGGGAGGGAGGGAGGGAGGGAGGGATGGGGAGAGGCAGGGAAGGGTAGGAGGGAGAGAGAGAGAGATGGAGGGAGGGAGGGAGGGAGGGAGGGAGGGAGGGAGAGAGAGAAAGATAAAAAGAGGCAGAGGGAGGAGCAGGGTTCTGCGTTAACGGAAATATTAAAAGATTTCAAGACAACCTCATCATCATAATTCCGTGGAGCAATTAATTTTGGCATACAATAGTCCAATATCAACAAACACACTAATCCTTCCCACTGGTTAATGTGTGCAATCAATTTTCCCAATGTCCACACTAGGCTGAAAACGTATATTGGAGAAATCAACAGAGAGTAAGCCCAGATGAGCCCAAGGGTACACAGACTGACCGTCGATGGACAAAAACGGACACAGAAGTCTCGTACAGTACAGTGTCATTGTCAGATGATGCAAGGCACTGACACCATTACTGAGTATGTTACAGTATACACCAGAGAGAGAACTGAGTGAAATATTAAACAACCACAGCACAGAGTGCATAGTACATTTACTTGAATTGAAGAAAATGTAACATTGCCACAGACAGTCTAAAAAGAGTCAAGTCAATTTAGTGTTGATATTGAACTCTGCGTCATTGCGTTTCACTCTGTAGTATTACTTGAAAATAACTATTTTACTTTTTTTTAAACTCTCTGCAGTGTTGTTCAGTATTCTAGAGTTAATTCATTACAGTAATGTTTACTCTCAAAATATAATCGCAATATTTAATTAAACTCCTATGGAGTGAAACTCTACATTATTATCTCCCATTTGAGGTTTAAGGGTGTAAAGTCTCATTGGCTTGCAATGTGACATCCAATCATTATTGGAATTAATTTAAGAGGGAGGATGTCCAGCAACTTAACATCACCCACAACTTACATTAAGAATGCATGTCATAGCAGGGCGAGAAGTATTGCGTTAGAGACTACCTATATCATGTAAACTTGACGAGCGTTCTCAGTAATGGTTGCAATAAATTCAACTACTTACAGATTAGATTAGTTTAGGAAAATCTACTTGTATGTTAAATATCATTGTGCAGCATCAGATCAAAAACTATCAATGTACATGAGAAAACACAGATATTGAAACAAACTATTTGTAAGGATTTATGTTCAGAGAGGTCTCTGGAAACCTTTATGTTTTTCCAGGTTTAGTGTCCAGAGACCTCGGTGGAAGTCTCTATGTTTGTGTTGGAATTGGTCCCCAATTAGAGGCAGCTGCGCCGCATTGCCTCTAATTGGGGAGCCTATTTAAGTTCAGTTGTTCCACCTGTGTTTGTGGGTTTTTGTGTGTGTGTTTCTTTTTGGGCACGCCAGTTCATGGTCGCTGTCTCGTCTTTGTTAGGTATTTTGGATTACTTCACTGGAATAAAGGAATGTATTCTCACCACAGCTCTGCGCTTCGGGTCCTGTCTCATAGCGATCGTGACACAATTCCCCCAAAAAATAACCTGCAACAGAGCATGCTGGGAAATACGACAATGACACCCCTCCCACATCTGTGGATACTCCGTAGTTTTAACTCCCTGTCTCTGGTTACTCTTATGGAGTTAAAAGTGCTCTGTCCCAATCAACTCCAGTTTTGAACCCTAACTCCATGTCAGGCTCTGGCCATAGAGAGGCCTATTTGCTTCTCTATGTAGCCATGGTCAGAGTCTGACAGTGTCTTTCTTTTCTGTTTCTTTGTGGGGTTTGGGTTGGATCCCTAATTAGAGGCAGCTGCACCGCATTGTCTCTAATTAGGGATCATATATATGTTTGTCTGTCCTTCACTCTTGTGTGGGTCGTTATATTCCTCCAGTCACGGGTGAAGTAAGTGCTTTACGTTTGTCCATTCGTGTTTGTTTGTTTGTTTGTTTGTTTGTTTGTTTGTTTGTTTGTTTGTTTGTTTGTTTGTTTGTTTGTTTGTTTGTTTGTTTGTTTGTTTGTTTGTTTGTTTGTTTGTTTGTATGTTCCACAAGTGTTGAATTATACATTGTAATACAAAAAAATAAAACAATGTCGAACTATTACTGCGCTGCGCCTTGGTCTCTCCTTCCACCCACATATCACTCAGCTGAGGGTTAAGATAACTCCAGCAGAGGCAATTTGACAATAAATATACAAAATGTGTACTATGTCATTTCAACTCTTCTTAACGAGTCTAGTTTAAAAAGTGAAAACAAATGATTGCAAGACCTAACCTGCAGAAAGTAAAGACACAGGAGAAGTATTTGTCTTCAGCTCAAGGTGTAAGTTATGCAACACAATATACAGTAAACGCTAAACACTAAGGGATATGAAGTCTGCCACTACCTTGCACTGCAGACAAGGAGAAAGAATTAAGGGGCAAACTGAAATTCCTCCACTCTTGATGGACAATGGAAGAAGATTTCAGAAATGCTTCTCTATTACGACAACCAACGTGTTTTGGCCCGAGTGTTATGTGTTGAGACCTTCTTCAGGGTTTTGCTCTCAGCTCATACATCATCATACAGTCATTAAAGCACACCTACGGTAAGATCAAAATGGCTCGTACACTAAACCACTTTAGTTTTTACGGCTCTTGTCAAGCTGTATCACTAAGAGGATGAGGAAAGGAGTGAGCGGAGATGGGAGGTTTAAGAGCAGAGCCTTGAAAGGGGCTGTCACCTTCCCTGCAGGAGATATCTCAATACCACCGCAAATATTATACAGACCCGAGAGACAGCTTATTCTACCTGCATGTCTCCTTACGTGGATTAAGGGATCATAACACTCACAGACAGGCACAGACAGGCAGACAAGTCACTCGAAATCCAAAGTGATATTCGACGTCCGTTCCCGGTCGGGAGATACCTTCAAAAACCGGCCACTAGTGATCGCTATTACCATTAAGTAGTGTTGCGGTTTGCTAAGGTGTTGACGACGGGGATGGCGTATGGGCGTAAGCCGCGACCTCCGGCCCAAAGGATCATGTGTTCAATCCCAGTGCTAGACACTTGTTTTTGCAGCCCTTCGTTTTGTTGTTTTTACCCTATCCCAAACCTTTACCTTAACCATTCAGAATTCATGCCTAAACTTAACCATTGAGTTGTTGCTGTTGTAACCCTATCCCAAACCTTAACCCGTAACATAACGATTCAGAATTATTGCCTAACCCACACCCCCACTGGACTAATGTTGGATATTGAAGTCAGACCGTGATACGTACACATAGAAATCTATCAGGTGCCATTTCTAGATACAGTAATATCCTTATATATGATTAAGGTTGATCGCTCTCTCCCTCGCTCTCTCTCCCTCCCCATCTCTATAAAAACAGCCAAGGTAAGTGGATCAACTTCTGAGTGGAACATCCCTATAACTGCAACTGAGAATGACAGAGACTAACCTCTGCATGCCGACTAGGGGTGTAGAGAGGGTGAGAATCACAGATTGAGCTGCTGATTGCAAACTGAACTATCTAAGCTCATACTGCTGCTTGAAATCACACTTGAAAGATTGCCAACGACTCGTTTCAGGGTTCCTTGAGCTAGGAGTCTTACGGTCTGCTATCTGATGGTAGGTCTCAGTATGACTGGTGGACATAGGCGTAGAAACATACACACACCCTCCTCCCCTCCCCATGTAGGTCAAAAGTAGTAGGCGTGCCATGTTTACATGATGCCTCTACCTTAGTGGATATTATTATACAGTATAATGTAAGGAGAGGTTGTGATTGCTAGTACGTAGATCAGGGCTCTCCAACCAGGTTCCTGGAGAGCTACCCTCCTGTACGTATTTTGCTCAAATCCCAGTTTTACTGTAACTAAGCTGATTCAGTTTATCAACCAGCTAATTATTAGAATCAGGTGTGCTATATTAGAGTTGGAGTGAAAACCTACAAGATGGTAGCTCTCCAGGAACAGGGTTAGAGAGCCCTGACATAGATGGTGACTCTCTTCCTGGACTTGTTTACTCTCTCTCCCACTTCCTGGATTAACTACACTGTAATAATAATAATTACTCAGGTCTTTGCTTGTTACAGTCTTTCTGCAAGAGGAAAATGTTGTCCTTTTTATGTTCCTCTGTTCATTCTATATCCTTTTGGAGAACCAAGGACAAATCCCCCCGGAGATTAGTTACTGAATACCCTTCATGTCATGGGAATGACCTTCAGTTTCGCTCCATCCCACAGACGAGCCCCAGCCCTCATATGTTACTGCTACAGTCCACTGTAGTTACAGAGAAGAAGTCCTGTACTATGTAAAGTGACTTGGCGGCTGGACAGACTTGTTTGCAAATGCTTGGCCAGATCACTGCTGTGGCTCAGAGCAGAGTGGTGGAGCACTGAGCCAAAACCAACAGATGGGACAGAGCAACAGAGCAGAGGAAGCCAGCGCTGCTTTAGTGTTGGTCTCCTGCACCATGCCGAGGGGGTGGCCCTCCTCTGACTGACACAAACACACGCACACACACACACACATCATGCCAAGCGGGTGTCCCTCCTCTGAGACCACTGACCACTTGGCGGCACATCCACTGGTACCATGCCAGGGAGAGGGGGAGAGGTAGAGAGAGAGAGAAAGACAGAGGGATAGAAAGGGAGAGAGAAAGAGAGAGAAAAAAGAGAGAAGAGAGAGAGAAACAATGACCAATAGTTTGATGAAGAATGCAAAAACCTAAGAAAGAAATTGAGAAACCTATCCAACCAAAAACATAGAGACCCAGAAACCTGAGCCTATGATCTGAGAGACAAGGCAAGAAAGGCCTTCTATGCCATCAAAAGGAACATACAATTCGACATACCAATTAAAAATACTTGAATCAGTTATAGTACCCATTGCCCTTTATGGTTGTGAGGTCTGGGGTCCGCTCACCAACCAAGAATTCACAAAATGGGACAAACACCAAATTGAGACTCCGCATGCAGAATTCTGCAAAAATATCCTCAGTGTACAACGCAAAACACCAAATAATGCATGCAGAGCAGAATTAGGCCAATACCCGCTAATTATCAACATTTGTTTTTTACCTTTATTTAACTAGGCAAGTCAGTTAAGAACAAATTCATATTTACAATGACGGCCTACCTACATGGTCAGCCCCTGGAGCAAATTAGGGTTAAGTGACTTGCTCAAGGACACATCAACAGGTTTTTCACCTTGTCAGCTTGGGTATTTGAACCAGCAACCTTTCGGTTATTGGCCAAACACTCTAACCGCTAGGCTACCTGCCACCCCAGGAGACATTAAATTCTACAACCACCTAAAAGGAAGTGATTCCCAAACCTTCCATAACAAAGCCATCACCTACAGAGAGATGAACATGGAGAAGAGTCCCCTAAGCAAGCTGTTCCTGTAGCTTTGTTCACAAACACAAACAGACCCCACACAGAGCCCCAGGACAGCAACACAATTAGACCAAATCATGAGAAATCAAAAACACAATTACTTGACATATTGGAAAGATTTAACAAAAAAACTGAGCAAACTAGAATTCTATCTGTTCCTAAATAGAGAGTACAGTGGCAGAATACCTGACCACTGTGACTGACCCAAACTTAAGGAAATCTTTGACTATGTACAGACTCAGTGAGCATAGCCTTGCTATTGAGAAAGGCCTTACACAGATCCACAAAGAATTAAAAAACAAACCCAATTTTGATAAACTCCCATATCTACTGGGTGAAATACCACAGTGTGCCATCACAGCAGCAAGATTTGTGACATGTTGCCAGAAGAAAAGGGTAACCAGTGAAGAACAAACACCATAGTAAATACAACCCATATTTATGTTTGAAATGTCTTTATTCTTTTGGAACTTTCGTGAGTGTAATGTTTACTGTTAATTTGTATTGTTTATTTCACTTTTGTTTATTATGTACTTAATTTGCTTTGGCAATGTTAACATATGTTTCCCATGCCAATAAAGCCCTTAAATTGAATTGAATTGACAGAGAGAGAGAGAGAGAGAGAGAGAGAGAGAGAGAGAGGAGAGAGAGAGAGAGAGAGAGAGAGAGAGAGAGAGAGAGAGAGAGAGAGAGAGAGAGAGAGAGAGAGAGAGAGAGAGAGAGAGAGAGAGAGAGAGAGAGAGAGAGAGAGAGAGAGAGAGAGAGAGAGAGAGGAGAGAGAGAGAGAGAGAGAGAGAGAGAGAGAGAGAGAGAGAGAGAGAGAGAGAGAGAGAGAGAGAGAGAGAGAGAGAGAGAGAGAGAGAGAGAGAGAGAGAGAGGAGAGAGAGAGAGAGAAAAAGAGAGAGAAAAAGAGAGAGAGAGAAATTCATGTCCACTAAACCAATGCCAGGGGGACAAAAGAGATAAACGAAGAGAGGAAGAAAGAAAAACAGTCAGGGAAAACCACAGTTTCCTCATTCCTCCCCAGGCCTCTGAAGGGTCATAAGACCTTGTGGGTGACCTCTCCCACACAACCCCACCCTCCACATCCTCCACACGCTCACACACATGCATGCACGCACACACGCCCCGCACACAACCCCAGCAGCAAGTCTTCATGCCCTTTCTACTGACTCTGAGAGACAGTCCTGTCAGACTGAAGACAATATATTCACTGTTGTTGTGTGCGCTCTATCTGGTCGGCTGGTCTGTGCTGAGCCAGGGGCACCCTGCCCTCTCAGTAAGTGGAAGAAGAAAGGCCAGAAAGAGAAGGTTTGGGTGATTCCAAACGTGATGCTCAGCCTCTCCTCCATTCTAACTTCCTCCCTCTTCCCTCTGTCATGGTAAATAGGTCCTTATGTCTGTTCATCATTAACAATGCAGGCCCCGGCCCCATCCCTAGACCTACACAGCACCAGCTCTACGACACACACACACCACGCAGCAGAATGCATTATAGTTTTAATCAGCAGATATGATTGCTTTATCCTCCATCTGACTGGGGCCCACATGGGGCTTCTCTGGCGTTTCATGACAACTAGCTGTCGAGAGAAAGAGAAATGAAAAGACATAAAAAAGTTTAATGATATTAAATCCGACAGAGCCTATGAATGGGTTTTAAAGGGAAGGGATGGCGGGGAGTGGGGGAGAAATCTAATCTGTTTTCCTCTTGTCATAACTTTAGAATTGGAGGTGGCTGGGGTGTGGAGAATCGCTTAGTCAGGTCTGGCATCTGTTTATCCCTATCGGTGGTACAGTAGGTGCGCTACTACTTTGGCCTGGAGATAAAGGGGATTAGTCCAGAAGCCATAAAACCATGCCTGCTTCCCAAATGGCACTCTATTCCCTACATAGTGCACTACCTTTTTACCAGAGGCCTAAACAGGGAATAGGGTGCCATTTAGGACACAGCCCATGACAGAAACCCTGTTGGGGGTCCATGGTGGTGCCCACCCAAACAGCTCCGGTCTGGCCAGGCTCTGAACTCTTTCTCCTTCCCTCTCTATTTCCCTGCTCTCGTTTAAATCCCTCTCTTCCCCTCTACATGTCTCTCTCCCGCTCCCTCTCTTCCTCCCTCCCTCTCTCTCTCTGTGTTGTCATATCGTGCCAAAATAATCAAACGTAAATAATTATTCGTGGCTCCCGGGAAGCGGCCTTGTCACTAATTAGAGATGTTTTGTGGGAAGTTGGGAATCCAAGGGACATATTTTTCACTACTGGGACTTTTCTCATCTGGTACCCCTTGTTATGCTTGTCCAACGTTCACAGCACAACGTGCATACTAAATACTAAAAATACTTCTCTGGGCTGAGATGTGTCCCAGCTGGCCATGGCAGTGCTCGTTATTCTGGTGAAAGTGTTTGGCTCCTAGTCTGCCTCATTAGAATGTTTAGACATCAGGGGCTAGCAGAACACAACAGAACAGGTCAGGAACCAACGCCTCACAGTACCACTGTTCTCTCCCTAAGGGAGTGGCACACCCCCAGGAGCCTGTCTCCCCCCCCCCCCCCCCATCCCTCTCCCTCTATGTCTTTGTCCCTTTGCTCTCTCTCTCTAACAAAATTGTAGATGTAGTGTAGCGGAGAGGGAAGAGGAGCGGAGAGAAGAGAAGAAGAGGGAAGAGAAGAAAGAGGAGAGGAGGAGAGAGGAGAGGAGAGGAGAGGAGAGGAGAGGAGAGGAGAGGAGGAGAGAGGAGAGGAGAGGAGAGGAGAGGAGAGGAGAGGAGAGGAGAGGAGAGGAGAGGAGAGGAGAGGAGAGGAGAGGAGCTGACTGATCAGCTAAGGCAGTCAGTCAAATATCCGTCTTGTGAACCCTTCCTCACAAGGCTTTATGTGAGCTACACCATACAGCTGGCCATGTGCCAGACGTGATGACCTCAAAGGACAATTCTGAGAAGCAGTGTGTACCAACAGCAGTGTGTACCATCAGTGCATCTTGCTCTCAACTGTACAAAGATACCGTGTCCTTCTAGTCTAAGGGTGGCAGACGCGACGACCTCTAAGAAAAATAGCACTGTGTACAGACAGAATCCCAATCATTTGATACAGTGCAAATAGTTCCAGGCCCAGTGTAGTTGTATCTCCATTGCACATCTCAATGCAGGGAATTCAGCTGACAAGCAGTCAAGTTGTGAGGAGCCACAAGGGGCATCGTACGAACAGCGATCTGAATCAGCTTCAAACCAAGAGGCAGATTAACCACACACACACACACACACAACCCACAATGTTAACTGCCATTGTAACAAAAAAGTGTCAGTAACCCAGAACAGAGCAACATTGTACAGATAGATATGACTTACCTGTGTTCAACCCAGCAGAGAGGAGAGGATGGCACGGGGCGCAGCACATGAAAGAAAACAGAAGTACATGTTTAGCAACATGGAACAGGGGAGGAGGAGGGGATGTCTGTTTTAAAGGCAGGGTTGACATGGTGTTTACTTGTGTCTTCGGTTTCTGCTTGGAAGGAAAGCAAAGCATAGCAGGATCGAGAGAAAGAGAGACTGATGGAGATTGGTAGGGGAGGATGAAAAGGAGAGTGCAAGGCCCTGAGAGAACTGAGTGATGTGTAGCTCTATGATAGTAACAAGGCCCTGAGAGAAGAAGTGAGTGATGTGTAGCTCTATGATAGTAACAAGGACCTGAGAGAAGAAGTGAGTGATGTGTAGCTCTATGATAGTAACAAGTCCCTGAGAGAAGAAGTGAGTGATGTGTGGCTCTATGATAGTAACACGGACCTGAGAGAAGAAGTGAGTGATGTGTGGCTCTATGATAGTAACAAGGACCTGAGAGAAGAAGTGAGTGATGTGTAGCTCTATGATAGTAACAAGTCCCTGAGAGAAGAAGTGAGTGATGTGTGGCTCTATGATAGTAACACGGACCTGAGAGAAGAAGTGAGTGATGTGTAGCTCTATGATAGTAACAAGGCCCTGAGAGAACTGAGTGATGTGTAGCTCTATGATAGTAACAAGGCCCTGAGAGAAGAACTGAGTGATGTGTAGGTCTATGATAGTAACAAGGCCCTGAGAGAAGAACTGAGTAATGTGTAGCTCGCTGTAGGCCTACACATAGTCTATCAGACAGCACATCTATCAGTCTCCTGTCTCTGTTGCATAAATAAAAGACATAAACCGCAGTGCACATTACAGTGATCATACTGATTCCTGTAAACATATTGGACCAATACACACACACACACACACACACACACACACACACACACACACACACACACACACACACACACACACACACACACACACACACACACACACACACAGATTCCTGTCACACATTGGTCCAACTCCAACCCTTTCTGGAAATCGACAACAGATGCTGGAGACAGGAAAAACAAATCCTAAAATGAAGCTCCATCTGATTGAATACGATCTACACCATAACGTCTGGCTGCTGGCTGGCACACACACACAAACCCACAAACACGCTTGTGAACACACACACACACACACCCACACACACACACACACACACACACACAAACCTGCAATGTCAACCACCATTGTGATAAGTATTAAACCCAACACAGATGGTAAATTATACAAAATGTTGCCCCTAATTTCCAGCAGTTTCCTGCTGGCAGTAAGTCAGTTGGTTTCCGGACTCAAAACAGAGCTCTTTTAAATGCATTGCAGTCTCAGTATTTCATGGGGTGTAACACATTTACCACCCTATTCCCTACGTAGTGCATTACATTTGACCAGGGCCCATACAGCTCTGGTCAAAAGTAGTACACTATGAAGTGAATGGGGTGCCATTTGGGATGCAATATTGGAAATGATTGCCTCAAAAACCACATTTAAAACCAACTTAATGATAACTGAGCAGTACACTTACTGTGTGTGGATGTAACATGGCATGTGGAGATCTGATTCTGATGAGATAGTATGTCCTATATAGCACACTACCTTTGACCAGCGACCAAAGGGCATTGGTCAAAAGTAGTGCACTATGTAGGGGATAAGGTTCCATTTGGGACATATTCAACTAGTTTTTTTAAAATGCTTGAAATAACCAATGATTTAATAATGCTTGAGTTATGGATAGTTCAGTTTGCACATGATCTCATGGAAGCCATTTTAGTTTGTGGTTGACGGTAGCGATGGTAACAATTGTCTCTCTGGCTTAATTAGCGCTGCTGGAAGAGGCCGGATGAGGTCAAGATTAAGTACTTTGATTTATACATTTCCAAAATGATCTAGCTAAAGACAGACTACCTTATATGTCTGTTCAGGGAGCAACAAAATATGTAAAAAATGAAATAAACTAAAAACCTGGGATACGGCCTGTACCAGCTGATGTGTTTTCTAAAGGTTTTTAACCACATTGAGAGCAGAGTATTTGTTCTAATTGTATCTAGGTCAGGAACAGATAAAAAAAAGTTGAATGTGCATAATAGGCCTTGCATACACTCTGATTCGTCCAGGTGCTTTTGTACTCTACCCATTAAAACATTGTAGGTCAAACTAGAGTGCTGCTAGTGTATGGGAGGTTTTTTATATTTCAATTACAATACGATAGGCCAACTTACTCTCTGGACCAGAACATATTCTCTGGGTAATGTAAGCTTGTTTACCTGTCTAATTCAGACATTTTGGAATAAAAAAATGTCTGTATGTCTGGCTCGAAATGGTGCAACAGAAAGTATTGACACCCCTTGACTTATTCCACATTTTGTTGTGTTACAGGCTGAATTCGAAATGGATTACATCTATGTTTTTTCTCTTCCATTTACCCATCATGACAAAGTAAAAACATATTTTAGGAAATGTTTGCTAATTTGTAGAAATATTTAATTTAAATAAGTATTCACACCCCTGAGTCAATACATGTTAGAAGCACCTTTGGCAGACATTACAGCTGTGAGTCTTTCTAGATAAGTCTCTAAGAGCTTTCCACACCTGGATTGTGCAACATTTGCACATTATTATTTTCAATATTCTTCAAGCTCTCTCTGTCAAATGGGTTGTTGATCATTGCTAGACAACCATTTTCAGGTCTTGTCATAGATTTTTAAGTAGATTTAAGTCAAAACTGTAACTCGGAACATTCACTGTCTTCTTGGTAAGCAACTCCAGTGTATATTTGGCCTTGTTTTTTAGGATATTGTCCTGCTGGGTGTATTGATACACCATCCAAAGTGTAATTAATAACTTCACCATGCTCAAAGGGATATTCAATGTCTGTTTTACTTTTCTTTGCGAAGCATTGGAAAACCTCCCTGAAATTCACTGCTCTGCCGAGGGACCTTACAGATAATTGTATGTGTGGGGTACAGAGATGAGGTAGTCATTAAATCATGTTAAAAACTATTATTGCACACAGAGTGAGTCCATGCAACTTATTATGTGGCTTGTTAAGCACACTTTTACTCCTGAACTTATTTAGTCTTGCCATAACAAATGGGTTGAATACTTATTGACTCAAGACATTTCAGCTTTGAATTTTTTATTAATTTGTAAACATTTCCAAAAACATAATTTCACATAATAGTGTGTAAATCTAAATGTAATGTATTTTCAATTCAGGCTGTAACACGAAAACATGTGGAGAAAGTCAAGTGGTGTGAATCCTTTCTGAAGGCACTGTAAGCACAGAAGAACATGCACTCGCACACACACATGCTTCACACACACACATCAAGCATGCACACATGAACACACACGCACGCACGCACGCACGCACACACACACCCAGAAGCACCTCATCCGACCACTAGTCCTAATCCAAACACAGACGGTTCTCCTTTGTTCAGTCAGTCAGTTCTTCTCTCCATCAGGCTATACAGTACAAGCTGGCACCCTGTTCCCTATATAGTGCACTACCTTTGACCAGAGTCCCATGGGGAAAAGGGTGACATTTGGGACACAGACATAGTAGAGGACTGGCCTAGGGCACAGTCTTGTTTTTCTACTGAACAAAGTAGCTCTTGGATGGATTTAAGGTTTGAATTATGACAAGATAAACAGATACCAGCCAGACTACAGCAGATTGAGCTCCTAGATTGAGGCTCCAGACTCCAGAGAGAGATAGATAGATGAAGAGAGAGAGAGCGAGAGGAGAGAGAGAGAGAGAGAGAGAGAGAGAGAGAGAGAGAGAGAGAGAGAGAGAGAGAGAGAGAGAGAGAGAGAGAGAGAGAGAGTGAGAATCGGAACTACACTAATGAAAGCTGTAGGACAACCTGTCCCTAGATTGAGGCTCCAGAGAGACAGGGCCTACGGATAGGAAGAGTGGAACATGCTGGGCGCTTTCAAACACACAGTGCAGTATATTTATGACAACCTGAAGCTGATACCAGACAACAGCTCAGGGCAACCTGTCACAAGACTACAGTAGCTATAGGGCTGAGGGGGCAAGCTGTCCTGACAGTGAGGAGAGCAGGCCTGGGGAGTGGAAAATGTGCTATCAAACCATGGCTCAAACCACATACTGAACAGTAGAGAAAACAGAGTTGGCGGGCAAACTGTCCCAGGAGTGAGAATACAAGCATACATGGTCTGGCCATAGCTCAGAACATGCTGTGCTCTCAAGTCATGGCTCCAAATATACTAAACTGTACAATCCAAGACTAGAGAAGCTAAAGCTTGGGGCTGTCCCAAGTGAGGTGACGAGGACACATAAAGCCTGGGGGAGGAAGAAGGCGTGCTTGTTGTGCTCTAACACATGAAATACAGTACAACTACTATACATTCTGCCTGAATGAGCCACTGTGGATGAGGTGAGATTCACTCTTACATTCTAAATAGCTTTGAGCATCTGGAAAAGTGATACATAAATTTATACAATTACATCTTCCACTGGCAGTCAAAACACAAACACAATCTTAAACATGATAAATTACAGTACCTAAACATGATAAATTACAGTACTTAAACATGATAAATTACAGTACCTAAACATGATAAATTACAGTACTTAAACATGATAAATTACAGTACCTAAACATGATAAATTACAGTACCTAAACATGATAAATTACAGTACCTAAACATGATAAATTACAGTACCTAAACATGATAAATTACAGTACTTAAACATGATAAATTACAGTACCTAAACATGATAAATTACAGTACTTAAACATGATAAATTACAGAACTTAAACATGATAAATTACAGTACCTAAACATGATAAATTACAGTACTTAAACATGATAAATTACAGAACCTAAACATGATAAATTACAGTACCTAAACATGATAAATTACAGTACTTAAACATGATAAATTACAGAACCTAAACATGATCAATTACAGTACTTAAACATGATAAATTACAGAACCTAAACATGATCAATTACAGTACTTAAACATGATAAATTACAGTACCTAAACATGATAAATTACAGTACTTAAACATGATAAATTACAGTACTTAAACATGATAAATTACAGTCCCTAAACATGATAAATTACAGTACCTAAACATGATAAATTACAGTACTTAAACATTATAAATTACAGAACCTAAACATGATAAATTACAGTACTTAAACATGATAAATTACAGTACCTAAACATGATAAATTACAGTACCTAAACATGATAAATTACAGTACCTAAACATGATAAATTACAGTACCTAAACATGATAAATTACAGAACCTAAACATGATAAATTACAGTACCTAAACATGATAAATTACAGTACCTAAACATGATAAATTACAGTACCTAAACATGATAAATTACAGTACTTAAACATGATAATGTGGTATTATTAAAAGTCAGATGTTCAGTTAGCTGCATGTGGTGGTGGATTAGCAACTCATTTGTCCCTGGCACAACACATAAGACAGGGTGGCGCTAGCTGGCAGATGCTAACAGAAAGCATGCACACACACACACACTCACACACACATACACAGGGTGGTGGTGTTAGCTGACAGATGCTATATACAGATAGCAGCAACCCTTCATTAAAGCCTAGTTGAATTACAGCACAGCTATTATTAACAGCTAGAAAGCTGTCCGATGCATAGCTGCTTGCTTGATTATCACACGTCCTGCCTAAAATATAGCAATCTCTTGCCTACCATCTCTTGTGATAGGCAAGAGATGGTAGATCTTTGAATTAGGCCACAATCCCATTGTAGCCAGTCTACTCACACTGTTTACTTGGTCATAATTTGCATAACTTGCTTCACTTTACTTGGGCATCATTTGCATAATGTTCTTCCTAATTCTGGTAGCTACCTTTTATGTATTGCCTTTGTTGAACCATAAATTACCTGGTGATATAAAGGCAATGTATACTAGCTAGCTAGGTAGCTAGCTGCAGTGATCCATCACTAACAGCCTTCAGAGATAGCAGTGGCTACATGCTTCAGAATGAGAGGATATAGGGGTACTCTGCCTATATACAGTACTCACAGTGCTACTGGGAGTCTGTGTTCACACCTGGTGCTTATCATCTCTAAACATCCCACTGGGCACACACTGTTTGAATCGACATTGTTTCCACATCATTTAAATGAAATTAAGTTGAAGCAATGTGGAAAAGACAATGAATTGACGTCTGTGCCCATGACGTCTGTGCCCAAAAATTGGTTGAATCAACATTGTTTCCAAGTAATTTCAACCCCCCAAAAATATATGTGATGACGTTGAATGAACGTGGAAAACAAATTGTTTTTCAAAAAGTCTTAACCTAAATCCAATGACATGGTGATATGCTTTGTTTATTTCACGTTGAATTCCTGTTTGTGTACAACTAGACCAAATGTAAATCCAAACTAGACATCTGTGCCCAGTGGGAAAGTGATGTAGGTGTGATTTTTGCTTTCTAAGCCTAAATGCAGTTAGCTACTCAGGTGATCGATTGCTAACAACAATTTTAGATAGGGGCAGCTCCATGCTCCAGAATGAAGGGAACCTGACTGCATAATCCTGCTAGATACTCACGGTGCAACAGGAAGCTACAGGGAGCCTGTGTACACTCCTGGTGCTTATCATCTCTAAACATGTTTCATTTGACCACACAGCAGGTTAAAAGCAGCTTTACAGCAGCATAACAACATAACAACAAAGCAGATAGGCTATACGCAGCAGCAGGCAGAACTTGAGTAAGCTAGCTCTCTCTCTCTCTTTCACACACGCACACACACACACACACACACACACACACACACATACACAGAGACACCCATACACACACACAGACACACACACAGACACACACACACGCACGCACACACGCACGCACGCACGCACGCACGCACGCACGCAGGCAGGCAGCACTTGAGTTAGCTAGCTCCTGCCTTAGGAGAAGAGTAGTGATCTTGGAAAAGGCCTGATCTCCACAAAACCATTCAACCACTAAAGGCTCCACTCCGCCTCTCCACCGTACAACTGGTTATCTTAATTGAATATCGAGCGTTAGATTGATCATTCGTTTAATACATGTGTAAACTGTTGATAAGACTTGGGGGTCGTTCCAGTTGAATTCAATCACTTTTTGAGCGCACCCTTTTTGATTTGAACAAAACTTTCTATACATATTTGCCCATGGTAGAATGGTCAGAAAGCAACTTTTTGGACCTGAATGCCAAAACATTAAGGACCCATTTTGCATCACAAACCATAACATGAGAACATCCATGTCTTCATCACTGGAAAAGATAAACAGTTGAGTTTGATATAATTTAAAAGCTTACAAACAGGGTTGTCCAACTACTCAATAATTTCTTGCATTTTTTCTTTCCTTTAACATCAATTATATTAAAAAAATACACAGTATATATAATTTTCGCATAATATGTTGTACTGTAGTTTAGAGATTATTTTACATAATCTGAGGTGTTTGTGCTGTGCACACCATCGGTTGAGACACAGCATGCTCTTGAATACAGGGTGGGTGTCATTTAAATCATAGAAATAGAATTCATAGAATGGACAAATCAATTCAGACCACTGCAATTTAGCTGGTAAATCAGTTTAGATAATTGACGTTAAAGGATAAAAATGTCATACCTGTTTGTCATTTATCACTTTCTGACCACTTCTACCATGGACAAATACTGTATGTATGAAAAGTTTTGTTCAAATCAAAATGGGGGCGCTCGAAAAGTGATTGGGGGGTAGTTGGGAAAGAGATGAAGAGGAATTAAAGCCCAAATGTTAAGAACTCTGGTTCCCCCCCAGCGCGGAGTCTCTATGATGTTAGCGTACAAAATGATCATTTTAATTTATGCTAATTGTATGCTAATTTTCTAATACTGAGATCAAAAGAGAAGGTGCAAAAGTGCTGAGTTAAGACGGCATCCAAACACTTCACTAACGGTGTCCATCAAACTGCTAGTGCTTTGCAAAGTTTCCACAGCAATGTGCCCTTTTACATTGGCTGACAGGATTCTTAAATAGCATGCTTCCATGGTTAGATATTCTCTCTGAAAATTATCATTCTAATTCCAGAAAGGTCACACTTTACACTGTACATATAATTAATATAGAATTTAATAAGATCTCTATGACACCATAGATGTGGTAGCCATTGGTTCAACCCCAATAGGCCATATGTGTCCTTGGGTAACTTAAAAGGCACAAATAAAACATATTATTCAATGTCTTAGCAGTTGGTTCAGCTAAATCTGGCTGGTGGAGACCGCTAGCAGTGGCTAGCAATGACTAGTAGCTAGTTAGCAGGCTAGCTTCTGTTGGAGGTCCAGTTATATGGGATAAAGAAATAAAGAAATAGTAGATCCGTTTTTGTCCCGTCCCGTGGCCTGTGTAAATAGTCTGTTTTTTTCTGTTTTTCCATATATATTTCTTAATCTCATATACTTTCCTGCAACAGTTTGAGCTTCTACTTTTACTTTTCCAGAAATAAGTCTCTCACTGTTGCCGCTTGTTACAGCCCCCCCTCAGCCCCCAGCTGTACCCTGGACACCATATGTGAATTGATTGCCTCCCATCTATCTTCAGAGTTCGTACTGTTAGGTGACCTAAACTGGGATATGCTTAACATCCCGGCCATCCTACAATCTAAGCTAGATGCCCTCAATCTCACACAAATTTTCAAGGAACCTACCAGGTACAACCCTAAATCCGTAAACATGGGCACCCTCATAGATATCATCCTGACTAATTTGCCCTCCAAATACACCTCCGCTGTCTTCAACCAGGATCTCAGCGATCACTGCCTCATTGCCTGCGTCCGTAATGGGTCCGCGGTCAAACGACCACCCCCATCACTGTCAAACGCTCCCTAAAACACTTCAGCGAGCAGGCCTTTCTAATCGACCTGGCCCGGAAGGATATTGACCTCATCCCGTCAGTAGAAGATGCCTGGTTGTTCTTTAAAAGTGCTTTCCTCACCATCTTAAATAAGCATGCCCCATTCAAAGAATTTAGAACTATGAACAGATATAGCCCTTGGTTCTCTCCAGAATTGACTGCCCTTGACCAGCACAAAAACATCCTGTGGCATACATCATTAGCATCGAATAGCACCTGCGATATGCAACTTTTCAGGGAAGTCAGGAACCAATATACACAGTCAGATAGGAAAGCTAGCTTTTTCAAACAGAAATTTGCATCCTGTAGCACTAATTCCAAAAGGTTGTGGGACACTGTAAAGTCCATGGATAATAAGAGCACCTCTGCACTTCCTTGCCCACAAGGAACCTTACAAATCATCTGGGCTAGACAATCTGTACCCTTTCTTTCTAAAATTATCTGCCGCAATTGTTGCAACCCCTATTACTAGCCTGTTCAACCTTTCTTTCGTATCGTCTGAGAACCCTTAGAGAATGGAAAGCTGCAACGGTCATCCCCCTCTTCAAAGGGGGAGACACTCTAGACCCAAACTGTTACAGACCTATATCCATCCTGCCTTGCCTTTCTAAAGTCTTCGAACAAACAGATCACCGACCATTTCGAATCCCACCGTACCTTCTCCATTATGCAATCTGGTTTCCAAGCTGGTCATGGTGCACCTCAGCCACGCTCAAGGTCCTACACAATATCATAAAAGACAGTACTGTGCAGCTGTCTTCATCAACCTGGCCAAGGCTTTCACCACATTCTTATTGGCAGACTCAATAGCCTTGGTTTCTCAAATGACTGCCTCGCCTGGTTCACCAACTACTTCTCAGATAGAGTTCAGTGTGTCAAATCAGATGGGACCTCTGGCAGTCTCTATGCCACAGGGTTCAATTCTTGGGCCAACTCTATTCTCTGTATATATCAGTGATGTCGCTCTTGCTGCTGGTGACTCTCTGATCCACCTCTATGCAGACGACACCATTCTGTATACATCTGGCCCTTCTTTGGACACTGTGTTAACAAACCTCCAAACGAGCTTCAATGCCATACAAAACTCCTTAAATGCTAGTAAAACTAAATGCATGCTCTTCAATCGAACGCTGCCCGCACCCGCCTGCCGGACTAGCATCACTACTCTCGACGGGTCTGACTTAGAATATGTGGACACCTACAAATACCTAGGTGTCTGGTTAGACTGTAAACTCTCCTTCCAGACTCACATTAAGGATCTCCAAAACAAAATTTAATCTAGAATTGGCTTCCTATTTCGCAACAATGCCTCCTTCATTCATGCTGCCAAACATGCCCTCGTAAAACTGACTATCCTACCGATCCTTGACATCGGCGATGTCATTTACAAAATAGCCTCCAACACTCTACTCAGCAAATTGGATGTAGTCTATCACAGTGCCATCCGTTTTGTTACAAAAGCCCCATATACTACCCACCACTGCAACCTGTATACTCTTGTTGGCTGGCCCTCACTACACATTTGTTGCCAAACCCACTGGCTCCAGGTCATGTATAGGTAAATCCCCGCCTTTTCTCAGCTCGCTGGTCACCATATCAACACCCACCCGTAGCATGCGCTCCAGCAGGTATATTTCATGGTCATCCCCAAAGCCACACCTCCTTTGGCCGCCATTCCTTCCAGTTCTCTGCTGCCAATGACTGGAATGAATTTCAAAAATCATTGAAGCTGGAGACTACCATCTCCCTCACTAACTTTAAGCATCAGCTGTCAGAGCAGCTTACCGATCACTGCACCTGTATACAGCCCATCTGTAAATAGCCACCCTACTACCTCATTCCCATATTGTTATTTTTGCTCATTTGCACCCCAGTATCTCTATTTACACATCATCATCTGCACATCTATCACTCTAGTGTTAATGCTAAATTGTAATTATTTCGCCACTATGGCCTATTTATTGCCTTACCTTCCTAATCTTACTACATTTGCATACACTGTACAGAGATTTTCTATTGTGTTATTGACTGTACGTTTGTTTATCCCATGTGTAATTCTGTGTTGTTGTTGTTTTTGTCGCACTGCTTTGCTTTATCTTGACCAGGTTGCAGTTGTAAATGAGAACTTGTTCTCAACTTGCCTACCTGGCTAAATAACGGTGAAATAAAAAAATAATAATAAGAAGAAAATGTATTTCCCTTAATAACCAGTGGCTCCTGGGATCCTGAGTTCTAAGAGGAATCATTAAAACAAAGTACGAGTTTGGGAAACCCTGATATAGGGAATAGGCGGGGTTGGGTAGGTTACCATATAAATGTAATCCATTAGAGTTACTAGTTACCTGTCCTAAACTGTAATCAGTAAAGTAACTTTTGGATTACCCAAACTCAGTAACGTAATTTGATTACTTTCAGTTACTTTTAGATTACTTTCCCCTTAAGAGTCATTAGAAGAAGACAAAAAAGATTCATCAAACGCATTTGTGAGTCATCATATTGGTCTCTGACTTGTGATCAGACTTGCTCAGGTGAAACAAACTTAAACTTGCACCTTTTTTCAATGCTGAATTGAATGTGATTGAGAAACTAGAAAGGTGTCATAATGTAATCTTTTCTGAATTTAAAAGTAATCCAAGAAGTAACCATCTAGTTTTTCAAAAGTATCTGTCCTCTGCAGTAGCGGTACGTAGGTAAAATCACTGGGGAAGCCCAGCCAAGCCAGTAAAAAAGCCACATTACAACCTATGTTTTGATAATTTTGTTGTTTGTATATTCAACTACACATACATTTGTTTAATCACAAAACTGGAGAGCAACATGTGTGTGTGTGTGTGTGTGTGTGTGTGTGTGTGTGTGTGTGTGTGTGTGTGTGTGTGTGTGTGTGTGTGTGTGTGTGTGTGTGTGTGTGTGTGTGTGTGTGTGTGTGTGTGTGTGTGGTTGAATGCCTTCCTCCTTTTTTTCACATTAGCCAAACGGTCCATGGCTCTGCACTCTTTTATTTGTTGTTGTCATAGGCTACCTAGCTAAAATAATTGCTAACCTAACTTCCTTGCATGGGCAACAATGAACCAGCTACGTTAGCTAGCTAGTTAATGCGAGCCCACTAGGCTACATCTAGAATACATATTGAACTTCAATCGTCTCAGCCCAGTGGCAAAATATATGAATTCATGGTCAGATCAGAATTGGCATCATATCCATTGGCCTGTACAGAGAATTATGTCAAAACCACATCTCCATCCATGGTTTAGGAAAGGGCCAATTTAGCAAGCTAGCTACTGCAGGACATCAACACAAGCATACCAAAAACAGACACATTTTTCTGACAATGATGACGTTTTGCTCAGGATGTGATTTGATTGGTGTGAAGCTAAATCCAAATTGGCCTCCCTTGGGGGGCGATTTGCTGAGCCAGGACAACCCACAGTTGAACTCAGCTCAACGCTGATTGGCTAATTATTATTTAATTTCTTTATCAAGGGGCCAAATGCTTGCTGGCATCAATCAATCAAATGCTACTGCGGCAAATCATACTTTTTTGTTTAAGACAGCATCAGATACATGGTCTACACATACTGAGACAGAGGGGCGCTGATTCAGCCACTTGCGAATTGACGGAAAATTATGGAAGCTGGCTTCACTTGGCATCCATGAATAGACATCACTGGTCCTCTGATTACAATATGTTTGCTGGTAATGTAACTGTTAACGTTTTTGTAATCAGATTACATGTAATCAGTTACTCCAAAACCCTGGGAATAGGGTACCGTTTGTGACACAGACCTATTCTCATTTGGCTATGGCACTTCAAACCAGGACGTAGCCTACTTCACATCACAATGACATCAACCTTACGCCTCTTCTATCTGCGAATGCAAATAAGAACAGCTGCATGTTGAGATTTGAACTAGCAGTGACATCACAAACAGAGGGAAAAGGATAAGAAACACGTAACATTCTTATTTAGCTTGTTTGATGTTTTGAAATAAACTTCAAAGCATTTGGGGACTGAGTGAGGATAGGCCTGCTGTGGGCTGTGTGAGTGGGCTATGAATGAGACTGGCTACATCCCAAATGTCACACTATTCCCTATATAGTGCACTACTTTTGACCAGGACCGATCAAAAGTAGTGCACTATATAGAGAATACAGTAACATTTGGGACGCAACCACTGTTTTTGTTTGTATCACAGCAGCACATCAAACACCTGTTAGAACACAACTCAAAATGCTAATTAGCTAAAATGCTAACGAGTCTACGTAATTGACAATAGGTGTATAATTTAGTACACCAGCCATGCATGATAACTAACACGTGTAAATATAGGTAAACATGGTATGAATGTATAAACCATTTTTTATACAGCATTTCCATGTAACAAAAGCATGGGGGAAAATAACTATTGTCAAACAACAAATTGAAATTCTGACAACTGAGGGTATTTCTGTGAACATGCCAATGTTTGGATGTTTCAAGTCAATTTAAATTCGGAATATTTTCCTTATTGATTTTCCTGTCCCTTTGTAGCTGAGCCAGAGAGCATAAATGAGAGACATAGACAGAGAGAGAGAGAGAGAGAGAGAGAGAGAGAGAGAGAGAGAGAGAGAGAGAGAGAGAGAGAGAAAGAGCAAGACAAAGAGAGAGAGATCAAGAAAACGAAGAAGAACAAAGCAAATATTCCTGTCCCTTTGTAGCTGAGCCAGAGAGAGACAGAGAGAGAGAGAGAGAGAGAGATACAGAGAGAGAGAGAGAGAGAGAGATACAGAGAGAGAGAGAGAGAGATACAGAGAGAGAGAGAGAGAGACAGAGAGAGAGAGAGAGAGAGAGAGAGAGAGATACAGAGACAGAGAGAGAGAGAGAGAGAGAGAGAGAGAGAGAGAGAGAGAGAAGAACAACGCATATCAAAACTGATGTAAACCAGAACATCTAGCTGTCTGTCTTTGTGTATGTCTCTGGGGTTGGGGATGTAAAGCTTCTCTTCTTTCCCTCTTCCTGTCAGTCCAGCCTGTCGGCATGGTAATGAAGGAACTGCAGCAGTAGCAGGCATCGTTGGTGTCTAGGGGTGTGTGTGTGTGTGTGTGTGTGTGTGTGTGTGTGTGTGTGTGTGTGTGTGTGTGTGTGTGTGTGTGTGTGTGTCGGCCTGCATACAGCACCCAACAGTCACCTAGAGGATTGGCACCCCACTGTCAGATCTCCTAGAGCCAAAATAAGACTTCTCTGTCAGCAAGCTGCTTCTACAGCCATACTCAACATCACACACAGCTACACACTCCAGCTGCCTGAATGATAACTACCATCAGTTGGTAGAGCATGGTTTGCAACGCCAGGGATAGTGGGTTTGAATCCCAGGACCACCCATACATAAAATGTATGACTAAGTCGCTTTGGATAAAAGTGTCTGCAAAATGTCATATAGTATTATACTGTGCCTTCAGAAAGTATTCATACCCCAAGAGTTATTTAGCAAATGTATTGAAAATGAAATACAGAAATCTAAGTATTCACACCCCTGAGTCAATACACGTTAGAATCACCTTTGGTAGCTATTACAGCTGTGATTCTTTCTGGGTAAGTCTTTAAGAGCACCTGGATTGTACAATATTTGCACATTATTATTATTTAAATTCTTCAAGCTCTGCCAAGTTGGTTGTTCATCACTGCTAGCCAGCCATTTTCCAGTCTTGCCATATATCTTCAAGCCAATTTAAGTGCTAACTGAAAGTAGGTCACTCAGGAACATTTAGTGGTGCCTGGGTAAGTAACTCCAGTGTATATTTGGCCTATAGTTTTAGGTTATTATCCTGCTGAAAGGTGAATTTGTCTCCCAGTGTCTGTTGGAAAGCAGACTGAACCAGGTTTTCCTCTAGGATATTAGCTGTGCTTAGCTCTATTCAGTTTACTTTTATACCCCCCAAAGTCTTTGTCGATGACAAGCATACCCATAACATGATGCAGCCATCACCATGCTTGAAAATATGAAGAATGGAACTCAGTGATGTGTTGAGTTGGATTTGATCCAAACATAACACTTTCTATTCAGGACATAAATTCATTCCTTTGCCACTTTTTTTGGCAGTTTTACTTTAGTGCCTTATTGCAATCAGGATGCATGTTTTTGAATATTTTTAATCTGTACAGGATTCCTTTTTTGCACTCTGTCATTTAGGTTAGTATTGTGGAGTAACTACAATGGTGTTGATCCATCCTCAGTTTTCTCCTGTCACAGCTATTAAACTCTGTAACGGTTTTAGATAGATAGATAAATAGATAGATAGATAGATAGATAGATAGATAGATAGATAGATAGATAGATAGATAGATAGATAGATAGATAGATAGATAGATAGATAGATAGATAGATAGATAGATAGATAGATAGATAGATAGATAGATAGATAGATAGATAGATAGATAGATAGATAGATAGATACTTTATTGATCCCCCGGGGGGGAAATTTCATTGTCAAGCAGCTACAACACAACACAGGGCAGGTGCAAAATGCCACAACGAAAGTACACAAAAGACAGATACACGGTACATGATACATAGAGCGGCAGTATGAAAAAGTATAGATATACAAGATATCTGGAGTGCAAAAAATAAAAGCTATAAAAAGGACATAGCATAGTATGGGTTACCATTACTATGCTATTAAAGTCACCATTGGCCTCATGGTGAAATCCCTGAGCGGTTTCCTTCCTCTCCGGCAACTAGGAATGACGATTGTATCTTTGTAGTGACTGGGTGTATTGATACACCATCCAAAGTGTAATTAAAATGAGGTGCCCTTCTTTGCGAGGCATTGAAACTGAAACAAATTCTGAAACTGCATCTTTGTCCCCCCCTCAGTATTATCATTGGAATGTGATACAAAACGATGCAATGGTGTGCTTTAGGACCATGTGGACGCCTCCGAGCGGTCAGGTCAGCTGTTTGGAGTATTTATCTGACTGAATAAAGACAATATATACAGTGGGGAGAACAAGTATTTGATACACTGCCGATTTTGCAGGTTTTCCTACTTGTAGAGGTCTGTAATTTTTATCATAGGTACAATTCAACTGTGAGAGACGGAATCACATTCTATGATTTTTAAATAATTAATTTGCATTTTATTGCATGACATAAGTATTTGACCACCTACCAACCAGTAAGAATTCCGGCTCTCACAGACCTGTTAGTTTTTCTTTAAGAAGCCCTCCTGTTCTCCAGTCATTACCTGTATTAACTGCACCTGTTTGAACTCGTTACCTGTATAAAAGACACCTGTCCATACACTCAATCAAACAGACTCCAACCTCTCCACAATGGCCAAGACCAGAGAGCTGTGTAAGGACATCAGGGATAAAATTGTAGACCTGCACAAGGCTGGGATGGGCTACAGGACAATAGGCAAGCAGCTTGGTGAGAAGGCAACAACTGTTGGCGCAATTATTAGAAAATTGAAGAAGTTCAAGATGACGGTCAATCTCCCTCGGTCTGGGGCACCATGCAAGATCTCACCTCGTGGGGCATCAATGATCATGAGGAAGGTGAGGGATCAGCCCAGAACTACACGGCAGGACCTGGTCAATGACCTGAAGAGAGCTGGCACCACAGTCTCAAAGAAAACCATTAGTAACACACTACGCCGTAATGGATTAAAATCCTGCAGCGCACGCAAGGTCCCCCTGCTCAAGCCAGCGCATGTCCAGGCCCGTCTGAAGTTTGCCAATGACCATCTGGATGACCCAGAGGAGGAATGGAAGAAGGTCATGTGGTCTGATGAGACAAAAATAGAGCTTTTGGGTCTAAACTCCACTCGCCGTGTTTGGAGGAAGAAGAAGGATGAGTACAACCCCAAGAACACCATCCCAACCGTGAAGCATGGAGGTGGAAACATCATCCTTTGGGGATGCTTTTCTGCAAAGGGGACAGGACGACTGCACCGTATTGAGGGGAGGATGGAGCCATGTATCACAAGATCTTGGCCAACAACCTCCTTCCCTCAGTAACAGCATTGAAGATGGGTCGTGGCTGGGTCTTCCAGCATGACAACGACCCGAAACACACAGCCAGGGCAACTAAGGAGTGGCTCCGTAAGAAGCATCTCAAGGTCCTGGAGTGGCCTAGCCAGTCTCCAGACCTGAACCCAATAGAAAATCTTTGGAGGGAGCTGAAAGTCCGTATTGCCCAGCGACAGCCCCGAAACCTGAAGGATCTGGAGAAGGTCTGTATGGAAGAGTGGGCCAAAATCCCTGCTGCAGTGTGTGCAAACCTGGTCAAGAACTACAGGAAACCTATGATCTCTGTAATTGCAAACAAAGGTTTCTGTACCAAATATTAAGTTATGCTTTTCTGATGTATCAAATACTTATGTCATGCAATAAAATGCAAATTAATTACTTAAAAATCATACAATGTGATTTTCTGGATTTTTGTTTTAGATTCCGTCACTCACAGTTGAAGAGTACCTATGATAAAAAATACTTATACATGCTTTGTAAGTGGGAAAACCTGCAAAATCGGCAGTGTATCAAATACTTCAAATACTTGTTCTCCCCACTGTATATGTATATATAATAATTATTATGTCCCCCCCACTTCTAAAACCAAAGTTGTGCCTCAGAACAAATATACAGTATATACAGTTGAAGTCGGAAGTTTACATACACCTTAGCCAAATACATTTAAACTCAGATTCCTGACATTTAATCCTAGTAAAAGTCCCTGTCTTAGGTCAGTTAGGATCACCACTTTAAGAATGTGAAATGTCAGAATAATAGTAGAGAGAATGATTTAGTTCCGCTTTTATTTCTTTCATCACATTCCCAGTGGGTCAGAAGTTTACATACACTCAACTAGTATTTGGTAGAATTGCCTTTAAATGGTTTAACTTGGGTCCAACGTTTCGGGTAGCTTTCCACAAGCTTCCCACAATAAGTTGGGTGAATTAAGGCCCATTCCTCCTGACAGAACTGGTGTAACTGAGTCAGGTTTGTAGGCCTCCTTGCTCGCACACGCGTATTCAGTTCTGACCACACATTTTCTATAGGATTGAGGTCAGGGCTTTGTGATGGCCACTCCAATACCTTGACTTTGTTGTCCTTAAGCCATTTTGCCACAACTTTGGAAGTATTCTTGGGGTCATTGGCCATTTGGAAGACCCATTTACGACCAAGCTTTAACTTCCTGACTGATGTCTTGAGATGTTGCTTCAATATATCCACATAATTTTCCTACCTCATGATGCCATCTATTTTGTGATGCGCACCAGTCCCTCCTTCAGCAAAGCACCCCCACAACATGATGCTGCCACCCCAGTAATTCACGGTTGGGATGGTGTTCTTCGGCTTGCAAGCCTCCCCCTTTTTTCCTCCAAACATAACAATGGTCATTATGGCAAAACAGTAATATTTTTGTTTCATCAAACCAGAGGACATTTCTCCAAAAAGCACGATCTTTGTCCCCGTGTGCAGTTGCAAACTGTAGTCTGGCTTTTTTTGTGGCGGTTTTGGAGCAGTGGCTTCTTCCTTGCTGAGCGGCCTTTCAGGTTATGTAGATTTAGGACACGTTTTTACTCTGGAAATAGATACTTTTGTACCTGTTTCCTCCAGCATCTTCACAAGGTCCTTTGCTGTTGTTCTGGGGTTGATTTGCACTTTTCGCACCAAAGTACGTTCATCTCTAGGAGACAGAACGCGTCTCCTTCCTGAGAGGTATGACGACTGTGTGGTCCCATGGTGTTTATACTTGTGTACTATTGTTTGTACAGATGAACGTGGTACATTCAGGCATTTGGAAATTGCTCCCAAGGATGAACCAG